>JAFVLL020005947.1:0-41301 GCA_021397915.2 Tor tambroides | reverse complement strand
CAAATCAAATTCAATGTTGCTCAGATGTTTCGGTTTGACCTTTGCAGAGGACTGATCAGGGGATGTCGTATTAAATAAGTCACGCCACATAACAACACACAAGATTTGAAAATCTTGGCGCATCACACACTACAGGATATTATGCAAGAGGGAGTGCCTCATGTGATCTCACAGAGCAGATTGTCATTGATATTTCAGTGATGTTAACATATGTTTGCTTGCATGTTAGCAGTTTTCTGGACTTACCCTGTACGTCCAAAACTGAGGCGATTTCACCCAGCGCTTTTCTTTCTCCTTACGGTTGTGATACGTATTCGACCCATTATACAGACAGTCGTGTTACTACAAAACGTCAAGAAGCAGTTTCCTCTGTCTCCACTATCCAGCAGAGCTGTACAGCAGCTGTTTTGCGGTCGCACATTGGCTATTGTGAAAGTACTGATGTAATCATTTAGCCGTCATCATCCCGATTTAAATCTTAAATATCAAACATGTTTGATATTAATCGGGTGGCCCCAATTTGTGTGCGAGCAGATCGGGAGATGCAAAGTTCGATCGGTGAACGCCTCACATTACCAGATAATCCGCGCCGATTATCGGGACCGATCGAGGTGCTCGACAAGATTTTTGCTCCGATTCTCGGGAGGGGGAAATCGGGGCTAAATCGGGCTAAAAATCCTGTAGTGTGAGCCAGGCTTAAAGATTTTTTAAATCTTATAAGATCCTCAAAATGTGAGAGACCACAAATATGAGGAAAAAAAAAAACTTAAATTTAACCATTTTGCTCCTATAGTGTGTGGTGTGCTGTGATGTGACAAAGACAGCACACCACACACCAACAGATTTTCAACCAGAGTCCCGACTGTGAACACAGGAAATCTCACAAAATCTCTTAAGACCTGAGAATAAATATGTTTTACAAGACACGTTGTATAATCACTCGTGCTGTTGCCACAAATCGACAAGCTGATCCTCCATCTCTGCTGTCCAAATCCTTTTGTGCTGCGCCATGACTGCATTTGTTATGCTTCCATCTTCTGTCAGCTTGCTTTCTGATTGGATATTGTTTTGTTTCACGTGATAATCTCCAGATTGTACACGCATTTGTCCTTGGGGTTCCCCCCACACATCAGGATTTTTGTACATGTTGAATATTTACGGGCACCTCCGATGTTCTTCCGAGCAGATTCAGTAATTCTTAACATACCTCACATCACTGGAAAATCTGATAAGATAATCTTTAGAACCACCAAGATAATCATGACATTGCCTAGGATTGTCGGAAGGGGAGAAATCGGCGCTAAATCAGCCCGATTATCTTGTGGTGTGTACCCAGCATTAAATATCAAACATGTTTGATATGATCGGGGCAGCCCCGATTTGTGTGTGAGCAGATCAGGAGGTGCAAATAATTTATTACTAATATTAATAATTTATTAATTTATCGCCTCACATTATCAGATCTGCCGAACATCGGAGCCGATCGAGGTGCTCGACAAGATTTTTGCTCTGATTCTTGGGAGGGGGAAATAGGCGGCTAAATCGGGCTAAAAATCCTGTAGTGTGAGCCAGGCTTAACAGCGATGACTCATCTGAACGCCTCTGATTGGCCATTGCGTTCATAAGCTCAACAGCATCGTGTGTGATTTATTAATGCGCAGCGCTGTAAAAACACGTCTGTCTCTGGCTCAGCTCCAGCCAAACGCAGATTTGAATTTAGCAGCTGGTGATGCGCCGCACTGAACGTTCTAATCACAGTGGTGTGATCGTATCAAATATAAAAATTATTATTTCACTGCAGTAGAGGCTCCTGACCATAAATTTAGGTGGGGCAGATTCTGGGTCGTAGCTCTAATATATGAAACACATTTAGTAATCTTTATCTTCTAATCGCTGAACACATGGACACAATTTTGTCAGAGATCTGATGTTCTTGTGTTATCCTGTGGGTGGCGCTAATGTTGATTGACAGACTCGAATAAAATACTGTATAATAATTGCCTTAATATAGTATTTATCAGCTCCAGATGTTGATTTACTATGTTACGAGTTGTGGAGGAATTCGGGCGAGGAAAATAGATCATATGTCTATTCTCAGAACTAACATAAAACAAACACAATAGAACCAAATAAAGGCTTTTCAGTGAGCACATTTAAACTAAAGGATTAATACTTTATTAATTTGATACACGTCTCCACATAGAAAAAAAACAGACATGCCAACTATACTGACCTGATGCAGACACATAGCTGAAGCGGACTGATATTGTCTTGGTGGAGCAATAAGGTTCACGTAAGGTCTCAAAACTGCCCCAATGGCTCTCAATTAGAGCGCGCTACAGTTCCCCTTTTCACCACAGATTTACGTTGCAAAATTGTGGGGCGCTGTTGAACTCGGGAGGTCTCAGGCACGTCTGCCCCACTTAGTATCATGTATACATGCCTGCTAAAGCTATGTGCAGGATTTTAATATATACTGCTTAGTTTACGTCTTAAAATAGTATAGAAAGTCTGAAAAATATTTGTTGCAGAATGCCGAACACACTTACAATTTGTTATTGTTTCAGTTTATATAGAGGTCTGTGTTGTGTATGAATATTTTGGTGGGGCTCTGCCCATATAGACGAGCCGCGTCTGTTCAAGTGCTTTTTTGTCTTTTGGAATCTGCATCCAAAATCCACTTGGCTCAAAAATCTGAGGGGACACGTGCCCCCTCGGTTTGAATGGGCATGATTTATATTTATTTAACCAATCTCCAAAAACAACTTGTTTGGATGTTGTGGATTGTGACTTCGTGTGCATATGACTGTCTCTACAGCAACAATTATGAATAGTTATACATCATCGCACCATAGACCAGTCAGGGTAGCGCCATATTTAATTTTAACGGGAGTGTAAACGAGGCAGTGAGGGATAGAACTACAGTGCGCTCAATGCTGTTGTTTAACAACATAAGGACTCTTCAGCTAATGATATGTCTTTCCGAAAGAAAAAGTGCATGCCATTGTAAAGACTCTAAGTCTATCCCTTACAGCCTCCTTCACATCCGCCCCGCACACTGACACTCAGTCGCTTAATGGCTGCACGCCTACACTGATGCGAGCATGGTGTCACGTCAAAAGCTGTCTACACTAAATACAGTGTACAGATAGATGCCAGTTCAGTTTCTGACGTTCTCCTAGAGCTTTAGTCTAATTACAAAGAACAAATGGAAGAGTAAAGGAACATTCGTTTCCATACATCCGGTTTAAACAACATGCTTGAAAAGTTCCCAGCGTCAAGTGGATGGTTTATTTTTAATAGCGTCCCGGATCGCGTTGGAGGTTTATATGTTTGTTGGGAGCATTTGACCGCAAGGAGGACCAGTGTAATGGACAATTCTCAGAGAAACTTTTGTTGAACGATGAAGCAGCCAACTAGATCTGACAGTAGCTATTGCAAACTGTAAGTAAACAATTTCATAATGATTTCTCTGTAAATGTCATTTTTTATGGATAATGTTTTCAAAACTCTTACCTGGAATAGCAAGGGGCTTTGATACTGTTTTTGCAGTTGCATTAGCTAGTCATAACAGTGGCTGTTGTAGCACCTCCCAAAAATGATAATTTCAGATATGTTTTTTTCAAGTAATAATGTTTTAATTTTTTTTTTTTTTTCAAAAACTTTAATAACATTGTAAGTGAACCCTTAAGGAACATAAATATTAATAGTAGGTTAATAGTAATAATGATAATAATAATAATATGAAACTTTAAATGGAAAGACAGAGAGGGAAAGAAAAAAGAAAAAATAACAGTGTCTGGGTATGGAAATAACAGGGTAAGTAAATTTTTAGATGAACCATTATTTTAATTTTTGAGGACAGACCTGCAAAGGATATATCAAAATACAATGGCTGAATTAAGAAAAAGAAAAATTGCATAAAAATGTGGTACAGACAAGAAGATTTTGTCCACATAACAGCTACACACTTTTAAAGTGAAAGCCACATGTTCTTACCATGTTCTAGTTTAAGTCAGTGGTTAACTCTATTTCTTTGAGTTTTATAAGGCATTTTCTTGTTCTGAAAGACTACCAGGTAACCAAGTTCATTAAATTCATTCACAATATGCACACACCCTGCGGCCTCCCCACAAGCTCTGTCCATGATTGAGAGTCATTTATTAAACCTACCCAGGCCATTCTACAGCAGCAATAGCGTGTGGACGACCTTTCTCTATGGGTCAATACTTTGAGCATAACAAGGGTGTATATGAAGAAATGTGACAATGAGTATTGTTTCAACTGAGCACACAGCATATGGGCTATGATGGCTGATGCTTTATCTTCATTCTGCGCCAACCACAGTGTTTCCGTCATTTCATTAAGAGGAGTGGAGACTTTTCTGTGAGTCTTGGACAATAGAGACAAAGATGGATTAATGCACAGGCCTGCTGAGCATCTGCCCAGGGCTCCAGACCAGCAGGGGGCCCTGATGAGCTGCAGAAATGGCTTATATGTGCTGTTTCTGAAATAACTCTTATTTTATGCAAATATCAGAACAATCTTGAAAAATGCCAAAGTGCTAATATTCTTTTCTGTTTCTTTGTGCTCCATCTAGCTGTTTTCAACAACAAAATGAGTCCAATGTGAAAGGCCCCTGATGTGCCTAGAGCATTCGTACATTGTAATTTATGCCTTACAACAGAATGCTAGAAGATCTAAGTAGCTAAATTATAGAAGAACTGATTCATCAGAAAGCAGAGATAGCAAATCATTGCTCTCTTTTAGTGGCTTTATCTGACAATGCCAGTGGGTTCTGTGGTTTAGCGCTGTCCACAATTGATTAATGCTGTCTGATAGGCTTCAAAGAGAGGACTGTTAATAAACATTTGGTTAGAAGATCACCACTGAAGGAGATAATAGCTTTATTTCACAATCTAGTGAGCTGCCTTGCTGCCTTTTAAGGCATCATTCTAATCATCATTAAAGGAGTAGCTCACCCAAAAATGAAAATTTGCTAAAAATTTACTCACCCTCAGGCCTTCCAAGATGTAGATGATTTTATGTCTTCATTTGAGCAGATTTGAAGAAATTTCTCATTACATCACTTTGCTCACCAATGGATCCTCTGCAGTGAATGCGTGCCGTCAGAATGAGAGTCCAAACATCACAATAATCCACAAGTAATCCATACAACTCCAGTTGATCAACTAATGTCTTGTGAAACAAAAAAGCTGCTTGTTTAAGAAACAAATCCATCAATAAGGCGTTTTAACTTTGAACTGTCGCTTCTGGCTGAAATATAAGTCCATAAGCCATAATAACACTTCCTCCAGTGAAAAAGTCCATCCCACGTTGTCCTCTCACTTCAAAATCCAGCAAAATTGTTTAGAACTACTTTGCACTGTTTTCACTTATAAATTATGCTTAATCTGTGTATATTTCTATCCTGATTCAGACAAGTTAAAAACATCTGAAAGGGATAGTTCACCCAAAAATGAAAATTATTCATCATCAAATTATTCAATTAATCATTATTTACTCACCCTCATGTCGTTCCAAACCCATAAGACCTTGGCTCATCTTCGGAACACAAATTAAGATATTTTTGATGAAATCTGAAAGCTTTCTGACTCTGCATAGACAGCAATGGAACTACAACGTTCAAGGCCCAGAAAGGTAGTAAGGACATCATTAAAATAGTCCATGTGACATCAGTAGTTCAACCTTAATTTTATGAAGCTATGAGAATACTTTTTGTGTGCAAAGAAAACAAAAATAAAAACTTTTTAACAAAATTACAGTTTCTCATGGCCTGAGGGTGATTAAATTTTCAGCAAATTTTATTTTTGGGGTGAACTATTCCTTTAATCTTCTGTTAAGAAGTTAAAACCATCCAGATTTGCTTGATAACATACTGCATGAACATGTACAAATATGAGATCTTCTTACTGGAATTCTTTACCTCTATACTATACTAGTGAGATTTAACTGATAGCATTCACAATGGTCACTAATAAGGCATTGGTTAACTGTAATGTAGCCACAAGTGGCCTGAATGAGAACTTGCAGGTCTAATTAAGCTTGTATTCGTTAATTATTTTAATAAACAGTGGGATTTTAGATAATAGCAGGAGAGCTGTGGTCATTTGTCAAAATCTGATTAATAGCTGGCTCTGGATGGTGAGCGATGAGTAGACGCTTTTTAATTTATTGGCTAAACATGCTTGGCACCGTCTCCACTCAGTTCACATTTATACAGACTGATGCTGACTGAAATGGATGTGCTCTATTTCTGTTGTACTGCTGAGCCAGCTGTATTATTCCACCAATTAAAGATGACTCATCTGTGCCTACAAGACAGGAAATCTCCAGAAACTGGAACAATAATGACACTCAGTCAGATGTGAGGCATGCCATGGGCAAATGTTAAACTGGACTGAAAGCAAACAGGGATCAAATTTGGAATTAAAGTGAAGTGCATGCGCAATACTCTATTTTTCATAGCATCACACTCTAGATAGATAGATAGATAGATTAGCATTTTATGAGTAATATACAGAAATATCAGAAAAACATCCCTTCACTCTCGGAATATGAAAAAAAGCAATCTTTTTTTGTCATCAGCTACTGTCTTCATGAGTCATAAAACACAAACAAGAAAACATGGTGAAGTGCCAGAATCTTATAAACTTGCCAAGAAAAATGAAAGGGGATCAGGGGTTGGATTGATTAACTTTTGATTAACTTTTTTTGTTTGTTTGTTTTCTTTTCTTTCTTTTTTTTTCTTTTTTTTTTTGGCCTTTGTGATTTGAATGCATTTACATATAAAACAGCCAAAAAATCAGTTTCTCTTCTAATGCTAAAATCAGTCTAGAAATGGTGAGGCTGGTATTATTAATATATAAATTTGATTGCCATATTGTCATATGTTATTTATTATGAATTACAAAAGCAAAAAAAAAAAATTATGTGAATTTTTTATAAAATTATATACAATTATTATATTAATATACCATATTTGCACACATTTTTTTCTTTGTATTTTTATACAGTTTTATTTATTATTAGTATTATTATAATTAATTTCAGTTGTTACAATTGTGTACCTTCATATATCAGGTATATGTAACGAACGGATCCACTGAAGGCGAGCGTAGTATGAACCCAAGTGCAGTTTTATTTACAAACGTGATAATCCAGACATCCAAACATGATCCAAACAAAGACAGACTTGACTTGACTTGACTGGGCATGAACAGACTAGACATGGCATGAAACAGACTACACTCACCGACAGCAGGTAATAACGTTAGGATACACGACAGGGTAACAAGGCAAAAACATGGCAACTTATAGCAAACTTAGCAGGACACATGACATGAACAACCAATCAGAACAATGCACATAGAACAAGAGAACCAATCAGAACAAGACACATTGAACATGGAAACCAATAGCAATGAAACATGAGGGCAAGGGAAACATGACACAAACAGGAACCATGACAGAACTTCAAAATAAAAGACATGAAAACAAGAACATAAACAGAAACCCAAAACAGACCTTACAGATTCCCCCCTCTAAGGGCGGCTCCTGACGCCCTAACCAAACACCCAAAACAAAATCCACACAGTCCAGGAGGGTGGTGGAGCGGAAGTGGAACTGGGGGAGGGATGGAGGGCCAGGCCCGTGAAGGGGAACAGGACTTGGAGCATGGAGCAAACCCGGGCCTGGAGCATGGAGCAATGGCAGAACAGACGGGGCAGGAAGCCATGGAGAAGCAGTGGGCCATGGCGGAGCAGGCAGAGCAGGGAGCCATGGCGGAGCAGGCAGGGCAGGGAGCCATGGCGGAGCAGGCAGGGCAAGGAGTTCAAGAACGGCCTCCGTGGCCGTAACAGGACAGACCGTGAGTACAGGAACGGCCTCCGTGGCCGTGACAGGACAGACCGTGAGTACAGGAACGGCCTCCGTGGCCGTGACAGGACAGAACGTGAGTTCATGAACGGCCTCCGTGGCCGTGACGAGGCAGACAGTGAGTTCAGGAACGGCCTCGCAGGCCCGTGGACGGGGGCAGACCTCGTGGACCAGGGAACGGCCTCCGTAGCCGTGACTTGACAGACCGTGAATTCAGGAACGGCCTCCGTGGCCGTGATAGAACAGACCATGAGTTCATGAGTGGGCGCCACCACCTTGGGAGGTTCTGCAGCGGAAGCCGCCACCTCTGGTGGCCTGTGGGGACGCCTCCTCTGGAGGTTCTGCAGCGGAGCCGCCACCTCTGGAGGCACAGGAGCAGATTCGTGGATAGGAGAGGCCTCAGAGAGCAGTGAGCAGCGCACTCAAAATGATGCCATCAGCCATATTAGGGAGCACTGAGGTCAGGGAACAGTCTCAGAGATAGCCCGTGTATGAGGTCTCTGGGATGCCAGCTGCTCGCACTGACATCAGTGGTGGGTCCATAATACAGGCGAGATCAGCCCTGGCCCAACCCGCATCCGCCGGAGCCTGGGTACCATAGCCCCCCCACAAAAATCCTTTGGGGAAATCTTGCAACAGCCGTGGCGTGATGTGCTGCCTGGACATGGCGGCCATCTTGGCCGGGGACTCAGGCGTGGCGTGAGCAGGCTCTGGCTTGACAGGCGTGGCGTGAGCAGGCTCTGGCTTGACAGGCGTGGCGTGAGCAGGCTCTGGCTTGGCAGGCGTGGCGTGAGCAGACTTGAGAACGGCGTGGCCATTTTCTCAAAGAGATTCCTGCGTGGCGGCCATCTTGCGGCGTAGCTCTTCGATGGATGGCCTATGTTATGGTGAATCTCCTGAGTAACCATGCGCATGGTGAGTGGTAGGCCCTGGGGTAGAAGAAGTGACATTAGCAGTATCGACAGACATGAGGTGATCAGAGTGTGATTTGATTGACATGACCGGAATAAACTTTGACTTAACTTGCGTGATGTGATCAGATCCTGGAGCAGCAGAGATGACGTGAGCAGACTGTGGTTTGGCAGGCATGACGTGAACAGACTGTGGCTTGGCAGGCATGACGTGAACAGACTGTGGCTTGGCAGGCATGACGTGAATAGGCTGTGGCTCCTCATCCGCAGTACCCACAGTGAAGGATGATCCAGCCAAAAGCAGAGCAAAGTCGATGTATTGTTCCAGGGTTGCTGAGCCATTGCTGTTCGGCATAAGATCTTTCACGCAGTCCTTTAGTCCATTGCGAAAGATGCCTTTCAGGGCAACATCATTAAAGTCCACGCCGTGAGAAAGTTCGCAAAACTCGGCCACAAATTCCTCTATAGCCCTGTTTCCTTGACGAAGGCAGAGGAGGCGAACTGCTGGGTTCATTTTGCGCGGTCGTGTATTCTGTAACGAACGGATCCACTGAAGGCGAGCGTAGTATGAACCCAAGTGCAGTTTTATTTACAAACGTGATAATCCAGACATCCAAACATGATCCAAACAAAGACAGACTTGACTTGACTTGACTGGGCATGAACAGACTAGACATGGCATGAAACAGACTACACTCACCGACAGCAGGTAATAACGTTAGGATACACGACAGGGTAACAAGGCAAAAACATGGCAACTTATAGCAAACTTAGCAGGACACATGACATGAACAACCAATCAGAACAATGCACATAGAACAAGAGAACCAATCAGAACAAGACACATTGAACAAGGTAACCAATAGCAAGGAGACATGAAGGCAAGGGAAGCATGACACAAACAGGAACCATGACTAAACTTCAAAATAAAAGACATGAAAACAAGAACATAAACAGAAACCCAAAACAGACCTTACAGTATAGTTCACACAAAAAATTAAATACTGTCATCGTTTATTCACGTTCCAAACTTGTATGACTTTGTTTCTTCTGTGTAATATAAAATATTCTGAGAAAATATAAAGTTATTTTGAGAAATGTCTGTCCCAGTGTTTTTGTCCATGCAATGAAAATCAGTGGTAACCAAAGCTGTTTGTTCTTCAAAATGTCGTCTTTTGTATTCTACACAACAAAGAAAGTCATGCAGGTTTTGAACAACATGAGGGTGAGTAAATACTGACAAAATTTTAATTCTCTGCTGAACTATCCCTTTAACCCTACACTGCAGTCTGGTTCATCTAGATTTTGTTTTATTAAGTGTTGTTTTGCTATCAACTAACAGTTATCACAGTCCACAAAACTAGAAATCCACAAAAAAAGCAACCTAGCTCTCCAGCTGAACAATGAATCTGGGACTTTACACGCATAAAATAGCAAATGATTACTTTTGGATCATATTTACTCAAGTCATGAACTCATTCAGAGCTCTACCTTTACTGAGAACCGGAGCTTGGCAGTAAACAGCCTGCTTGGGCATTTTGTTATGGTGAATTATTTGAAAGTATATTCTCTTGGAAACTGTTTTCCATTTGCTGGAGGTGTGCAGAATCCACAACTAGAAACCACCCTGAGGTTTGTTGCTTTTTGGCCTAACACAAGTTAAATGTGGAAGTTGATTTTGAGTGTAAGTAAAAGTGAAAATGTTTAACTTTACAAACTCTTCAAGAGTATAAATTTAACAGAAACTTTCATTTCATTTTAATAAACAGCTGATGCCACTGCGATAAATCTCTGCTGCCAGTGCCGTCTTTATGATTGCTTCATTAGCTGCCTAACTGTGATAAAATAAGACCTTAAATCTGACCAATACGCATCACAAGAACAGACAAGCACACTGGGAGTAGTGTCCATACCTTTAGTCTTGCTACATTAGTTTCGGTGTGAGTAAGAAGGACTCAGTCATGCATGGCACCTATTAAAAGGCCCTGAGTGTCTTGCCATCTCTTCGCGGTTCACTGAGAGGAATCTGTTCTATATCAATCATTAATCTCTGCGTACGTATATACATAGACATCGTCGTTCTCTTCCCCAAACCCTTAGGCTCTGAAAGCTTATGGCTTTTGATAGAAAGGACATTTATTTTCGTCTGTGTTCCTTTTTCCAAGGTATATTTCCACAGTCCACTTGGTAGAGGGTTGGGCTGCTGACACTAATTGGTGGATAAAATAGCCTAGGCGCTCTAAAAAGCAGAAGATTGAGGCTGTTTCGCAAGGATGAGTTTGCTAGCCTGAATGGCCTCAGAACTCATATTCATGCCGAGATGTTTTACACACAGCCTCCTGATCTGGAGTCCACAGGCTCTTCATTTCAGGCTTATAGTTGATTAACCATTTTAATTAATCCTGCTCTTATAGTATCTCTGTCTGTGTCTGTCTCTCTCTGTCTGTGTGTGTGTGTGTGTGTGTGTGTGTGTGTGTGTGTGTGTGTGTGTGTGTGTGTGTGTGTGTGTGTGTGCACCTGCCTGTGTGTGTTCAAGCCCTTAAGCTACTGAAAAGATAGACTGTTTTGCTTTTATATGTGATTCTTGCAGTCTCGGGAAACTATTAACGGCATCAATTAAACATGGAAACATCTGCTTCCAACACAGGTGCATTGCCATAAAGGAACAACTATTTTATAGTCTGAACATATAAATATAAACATATAAAGATCTTTTTTTTTTCTTGTTGACACAGCAAAACACCTGAGATGCACAATTTTGAATGCATTTCATCTAATTTTAATTAAAAAGAAATTGCTAGTAAATTTCACAATTACAATGAAACTGCAACACATAGAATTTTTTTTTTTTTATGTTTCAACATTCAATTTTATTTACAACTTTATTTATTTATTTATTTATTTATGCTATTTACAATGTATAGAGGGGCATCTGCATAAAAATATAGTGTCTTCCTCAATAGCCAGTCACTTTAAGGTCAATTACTGTCATCGTGGAGCAGTTTGAAGCTCTTAGTCATAATTTTATAGTTTTCCAAGAGGTCAGGGATTAACTAGTTAACCAGTTAATCACTTCTGGTAGATGCTGTCACTATACCATTATCTGAAGTGAATAATCATGTGAGGAGTGTGGTTTTGCCCCCTCTCTCTCTTTACAATGCATATGTGATATATGCAAAGACTTCTGATGGCTGATGAACTTGAAATATCCCTGCCTTCCTTATCCGTTGTAGCTCTATGTAAAAATTTCCTATTTTCATACAAAATTTCACAGTCATATTGTTTCCTCTCCCTGTGTTTCCCTTTTACCCTTGTGCTGTCCTAAAATAAAAGCAAAAAGGCCATAAAAATGTTTTTTTTTTTTTTTTTAAATCTGATTTTAACTACAGACATAAATGTCTTGTCTGTGTTTTAAGTTTGCAACAAAACAAACACCTTCCAAACAAAACCTTTTCAAAACTTTACAACTGCAAGAACTATCAATCAAGAAAAGAAACAAATAAGCAGCTCCCTTTGAACATGCTCTCTTCAGGTGGTGTAGCATGTGTGAAGTAGTGCAGGGTGCAGAAGACGGAAGCAGATTTTTAAACCTTAGATCTCATTCAGACTGACATCAAAGATGAACTCAAGGGTGAGTGGATGAGGACATGCCCTAATAATCGCTCTTTGGATATCCACTATTTCTTGTGTGTTTTGTTAGTCTGATACCAGCACCATCAGATACAGGGGCTTTGGTAGTTGTTACCATACCAGTGTTTCTTCTTTGCAAGATATTGATTAAAATTTCAAACAATGGGAAATAAAAGAAATAACTTACAAGAGAGGGACCACAGAGCGAATTAATATACTGAACCGAGAAGAGATAAATATTTCCAGTAGATGCATTGTCTTTCCTCTGGACATTACTTGGGAAGTATAGCCTAACAAGTCAAGTTCAAAGTTACTATTTTAGATGCAACTGTGGCTTCATGGTTAGTGGACAGTGCTGCTGAATTCAGCACCATGGACAGTTACTCTTCAATTCAGTGTTTTATTCAAACACTCTCGACAGACATCATTATTATTTATCTTTAATCCGCTGTAGTTACATAAGATGGCACAGACAGTAAAATCCCTCAGTTGTGATTCTTTTTGTCTTTCACATCATATTCATTCTTCTCTTTTGAAATGGTAGGCTCAGACACTCCTCTGGCGTGGGTGTAAAAGCTCTGCGGCACTGTTTTGTGTCTCCTCATTAGTGAACTCTTGCTTAGCACTCATCTGAACATTTCATTGCTTTTGATCTTGCATTCACAGCAGTATACTTCTCATTTCAAACTTTGCATTTGTCCAGCACTCAGCTGAGTAAGACGGCCTAAGATCTGTCAATCTTCCTCATTCTTTGTCCAGTTTAATGCAAACGAGAGCTCTACTCTGACAATGCTGCGGGAAATGTGAAGGAAATTATTGCTTAAACTAAAGCTAACCAGCAGAAGTCATTTCTTTCCACTTTAGAAAGTAGACCAAAGCATTCCATCTTCAAACAAGGACAAAAAGACACAAAAAAACATAAAAAAGTGGTCCATATGACTTGTGCACTAAGCAATATGACTGTTTGATTCTTTATATCATGGCAAAATGTAAACTATATTATCACCCAGCTCTTTATATAAAGTTGGAAGTATATAAGTATAGCAATACCGATATGCTTCATACTTTAAAGCACTATATACTATACACTAATCTCTATATCATCCCAAAACTATATTATCGCCCATCTCTAATCTGCTAAATTTGACTGTAAGGCATTAAGATATTAAGGTATTATAAACAATAATGTCATGATTTTCTGTAAAGCTGCTTTGAATCAATGTGTATTGTATTGACCAATACGGGCTATTTGTATTGTACTATACAAATAGATTTGTATAAGAGAAACTGACTGAAATTCATTATTACCAGTGACTCCCATCCAGTTCTTCAGGCAACCTAGAGAAGAGCTGTTTTACATTAGCACTTCATTCAAATTGAGCTTAAAATGACCATAAAGTGTGTGGGGCTGAAACATGGCGTTTTCAAAAGATTGATGGCAATTTGTGCTTCCATCAGGGCAATCAGGTGGATGAGGGCAAACTCAGTATTTTACACAAATTATGATAAATCGCAGATGGTGGTCATCATGATCTCTTCTGCTCTAATAAGATGCAATTGCATGGGCAATTGGGTGTTGGTGGATATGTATCTCTTGGAGGCACTGCAAAAGTCCTGAAGTCATGAAGATTAACTGGCTGCTGGTGGGTATTG
The DNA here is from genome assembly GCA_021397915.2 of Tor tambroides. Taxonomy (NCBI): domain Eukaryota; kingdom Metazoa; phylum Chordata; class Actinopteri; order Cypriniformes; family Cyprinidae; genus Tor; species Tor tambroides. The sequence goes on along the minus strand of JAFVLL020005947.1, from coordinate 27,208 downwards.
GCTTTTTGAGGAAGAATGAGCAAATAAAAAACAATCAATGCTGATAAAATACATGTTTGCAGGTATTTTTATTTGTAGCAAGTTATAGAAGCATTTTTATATCAAATATTATTACTCGTGCGTTTGTCTGGTAAACCTTATATATATACATATATATATATATATATATATATATATATATATATATATATATGTATATGTAGCGTTTGGACGAATCAGACACACATTTAGTCATTATATTTAATGAATCATTCAGGAAACCCTCTCATTCCACACACAGATTGTGAGGGTCTTTGGACCCTTCTCCTGGAAGAGCACCCTAAAAGGCTCAGTTACCAGGGAAACCATCTGATAAGACTGTTTTATTGCTCAAAAGTATGTGAGATGCGAAGTGCAGTAAGAACAGGCTCTTATGAAACCCACTCCATGCCCATAAAAACAGAACTTTCCTCCCTTTTAATTCATAGAAAACCATTCTTTGAATGAACATACATATCCTTCAGGTCATTGTGTATGTTATTATTCTTCTTGTATATGTTCTTGTGTATTTTATCCTGTTTATGCGTGCTTATAATAGATCACTAGTTAATATCACTTTAACTGTATCATGTTTAGTCTCTGTCAATTCGTCTTCGGACGATTTAATTGAGAGTGTATATTTTATGTTGATACCTATGCAACATATTAGTGTCCTAAGAATCTGAAGTAGTTTGTGCATTAACCCCATGCAAATTTCCATGCTCAGAGACAAAGAGTCATAAAAACTTTCCCTCCAAAAGTTTTAAGAATCCCATTGGCTCTTTGACATCCCAGAGGCGTGACCTCCAAAGCAGATAAAGCTCTCACGTAAGTGACGCCGCCCAGTCTGCGTTTCTGTGATGATTACTGAGAAGATGGGGATGTGAGCTAGGACTCTTCTGGACCTTTAAGTTTTGCGCCAGGCCTTTGCGGCCTTGACTTTCCATTCAACCAAGGATCCTCAGATCTCAGCAGATCTTTCTTAGCTCTTTTTCCCTTTCTACCTGGGAAGAAACTCCCAATTACCACCGAGCCAGAATAACATCTTTTGGAGTTCATCACCCTTCAAACCCGGAAGAACTTGAAGAACTCCAACACCGCCAAACTTTCAAACCATCAGAACTTTCATCCAAGACTGCATACGGACACACAAGGCAAAGCAAGTATTGTGCATTTAACGAAACGAAACAGAGGTTTAGTATAAGTTACAGACCCGTTATAAATGGCACTGATGGTTTTAAACAGGTGGTTAACTGACTCTTTCCATAACTGCATTCTCTGGCTTTCCTGATGGTTTCATCCATCAACTCATTAGCCCTTTCCCCTTGTATGAGTGATTGTATGTTTGTTCGTTAGTTTGTTAGTTTGTTTGTTAGACTAGTCTGTATTAGTGTTTAGTTAATAAAAGTTGTGTGCACAAATTACATGAGTTTCTGATTCTGCTTTGCATATTTAATGTCCCTTTACGATTTTGATCCTTGCTACATGCTCTAATGCATTAATACTTAGAAAAGTATTTTCTGTGGCCAAGAAAATATCCTTTCTTAGAGTTGATATGAACTTAAACTGAATGTTCGCTGGACGAACAGATTAGTTGATGGCAATTTAATTCTGCGACGGTTATTACTGTCAGCCGATATAAATAATTGTAATTAATCATAATTAATTGTAATTATTTATATACAATTCCCTTTTAAGCAAATTTGCTACATATATATATATATATATATATATATATATATATACTTTTATGCTTATACAGAGGCACCTCGATGGTTTCTGGGCAACCTGAACAGTATATTGACTCGGGCCCCCCTTAGTAGAATCATGTTCTTTACATCAGGGATTGCGTCGAGCCTCCTCTCTGATCAGGGCCTTTGGAATCATGCTAACTTCTATCCCAACCCCCTAGCTCCCCCAAAAAACACCCCTGTGCTTACATATTTTATATTTTATATTTCTCAGGCTTTGGAAGTGCGTTTTACATGCAAGTATATAAATTCAACAACACACTCTAATGGCGAAACTATGTTACGTTTTGGCGAATTGGTGGCTAAAGCTACAGTATATGCTCTTCTACATGAAATAAATCCAGAATGTCTAACTATGTAATGCACTTCACTTTACTGCAAAGTTTGTGTTCTTTTTAACTTTGCGGTCTTTACTGCAAAGTTTGCATTCTTTTAATTCAGCTAAAGAGGCCATGCTGATCTTCTATTGGTCACCAGTCTTCACACGATACGGACTTGCAGGGCAGAGTTCACCGAACTTAAACATTCAAACTCAGCAGAATTCCCGCATTCGCATGTGTATGAATGGAAGTCACTGGAATGAAAAGCGTAGTGTGACTAGCCATTTATTTATATTAATTTTCTGCTGTTCGCACAAATTGATTGAGTAGATTATTTTCAAACTTATTTTCATGCAATTCCTTGCACAATTCTGTTATGACGTCACAATTACAGCACATAATTTGTAAAGTAATATATTTTTACATTTACCTTTTCATGCAAAATCACCACATCATAAAATAGTTACATTTTCTCATGAGATCAGGTTGGAATTCAACAAATGTCCAAAACAACCTACATATGTTTATTCACCAATAAGCATTTTTTATCCTTAACTTTAGTTAAATTAACAAGCGTTATTACATTATATAATGCTCAACAGATTATTAGACTTGTAGTATTGCTCATTTCCATCACTACAAGCTGGTGTCACAGTAATGTATTTATTGTCACATGTCCACCACCAAAATTTTATTCCGTGACTTCCACATAATTATGAGCAATCTTGGGTTGAATTCTTTTCTCAAAGATGCAATGCTCTTTTCTTTCGGTAAACCTTCTGGTTACAAGCCTTACATCACATGGACCTGTAACCACAGGGAAGACATATTCTGAATTTTAAGCAGACGTCTCAATCACATACACTTTGAAAGGAACAAAGTATCAGACAGCAGATAATTTTTTTTGTCCAAGGCTCCTATCATATGAACACTGTCTGTGTTTTCAGTTCACTCTCAGATTCACTCTCAGGGATGTTTTCCACCACCAAGTCCTTGGACAAAAGGTCAGTTATCTTCCAGTGGATTCAGTCCACATCCCACAAGCTGTCACAGACTCTAGCTTGTTCTGATCGTAGCAGAACTGCCAACAGACATTGCAAACAAATAGTGGAACACAAACATGAAAACAGTGAGGAAAAGTTTTCAAAAAGATCAATATGCTCTTCAAAACACTGACACGTTTGATTTTAGCTTCAGGGAAAAATCCAAACACATACCTATACATACAATTCACTGCAGTTTCCATCTGAAATAAACACTAGTAGAAGTAAAACACAAAGAACTTTTCTTCCTGTTCGTATAAATTGATTACAAAAGTAGATTATCAATTAATTAACACTTATTTTCATGTGGTTCCTTGCATAATTCTATATCATGACCTCAAAACACTTCTATAGCGCATGATTTATAAAGTAACAAATTTTGACATTTACATCACCTAACCAGCTTTATGGCTTTTCTAACATGGTAAATGTGCTCGGTAGCTCACCTGGTACAGCACTGCACTTGCAAAAACACATGCAACATGGGTTACAACATTTGATAAAAGAGATCCAAGACTTGCTCAAATGGCATGCTTACTTCAACAAATGTGTTCTTACCTCATGTTTGCTTTTGTTAACACTGTCAGTTAGGTTTAGGGTAGGGTATGTAGTGTGTTATTTTCAAGTGCAATAAAGTGTTAACCATTTAGAGCCACTCACTGGATATTTCATTTCTGAACTGCCACAATATGTATAACAGTCAATGTAATAAAACACCTTAGCGCCATTCATTGGTCACGAAATTTGCAAGAATCAAAGTAATATCATTTTGCAGAAATGCAAAAGACAATTACTTTTTCTAGGCAATTACAATGAAAAGCACCAGTAAAAGCAAGGTAGAAAGCATATTAAATTAAGGTTGTTGTTTTTTTTTTTGGACACTCAGGAATAGTCCAATTCTATGAAAAGATTTGATTAAAAAAAAAAAAAATCACAAATTCACTTTTGTTATATTGAAATAAGTGGCTGAGAGACTTTTTTGGAGGGGTTAATCATTGCCTAAAGCTAATGGAGAATGGAAAATAAATGAAAATGAATAAAATATCTGTAGGAAAATGAATAACTAATACATTTCAATTTTTATATATGACGTAAAAATAAATTTAAACTAAAATAACATACATGTTGATTGATCTAATGAATAACTCTCATCCATTAAACCAACCGTACATAACTTTTGTACTTATTTGTTAGACTGACCTGCAGCAGGCTATTATGTAAGCTTGTTTTCCCAAATCCCTCTGCTGGACATCAATGTTTTTATACCCACAACAGAGCCAAAGGGCGCATGCCTCTGGGCTTTAGGTTGCCTCACATGTTTGTAGCATTAATCATGCCCTTCAGAGGAATATGCACAGTTATTTAACAGCCACTTCTTCCAACACCTGCATGCAAGGGTCCTCTATATTATTCTAAAAGTCCCAAATGTTATTGAACTAAGCTCAGTGCTACTTCTGAGCCCTAATAGGCATGTTTTAAGTTCTGTCATATTAAGTTTTCTCTCATCTCCATGGTTGCCGCTTTGTAGTCATTTAATGAAAAAGTTACAAGAGACTTCTTAGTGAATAAATAAAATGTCTCTGTGAATGTATCTCCAAACTAGTGTAATTCTTGCAATTGGTAACAAATAGGACCTCTCTGTGATTACAACAGATAGAGGACCTGAATGAATTTGAATTGAATTATGTCTGAATTGATTGCTGTGTGCATGAGAGGACACAAGAGCAGTAATCTGCATTTTTGGGGCCACTGTGAAAGTCATGACAGTAATTGCTTTTGCTTCATTCCTTTAAGGTTTCAGCTGGTTATTTGCATTTTAATTCCTGTGATATTGCATCTGATCTGCTGCTGATATTTTAATTAAAGGGCAGTTTGACTTTAGGCTATAGAAGTCTTTCTCGGATCTGGACCATATTGTTCCTTCACTCTGAGTTTGTCTTCCACAGGGTTGTTATTCTCTTTTAATATCATGGCAGTTATTGCAGCATAAACAAATGTCATAGTTATGCATAAGCAAAAGTTAGATTTTTTTTTATTTTACACAGTTGTCTTTTTTTGTCTTTACAGTGTAACTGAAGTAGACTGGAAGAGGAATTGACTGCTAAATAAAAGGATATAAGTTCAAGAAAGCAGAAGCTCATCTCTGATGCAAATAGCTGAAATGTTCTTTAATGTATTGTTTGTGTAGACAGCATGCAGGGGTTTTGAAAACTGAAATGAAGCTGACAACTCTTGTCAACCTGTACTTATTTTGTAGAGGACAGTGTGAAAGTACCTCCAGAAGCATATGGTGGCCATCTGGGGCAGTGTTAGGCCCAGTCCCATTTCTACCCCTACCCCTCTGTCTCGCACGTTCACATGAAGGGGTGGGGTGTCTCAGTTCTCTTTTGGCTGGAAGGGTAAGGGTAGGGGTAGGGGATAGGGCCAGATCGCCTTTCAGACAAAGATTTTTTAGGACCCCACTTCAAATGAAGGGGTTATGAGAATTATCTCAGCATATATCGGCAACAGCAGCAACATGGCTGCCTGAGCAAACAAGAAGACCCATTCATGTGCATATTTTTGGCATTAATAAGGATTTTAATAAAAAATCATCATTTGTTTTATGTTACATTCAATCTTGTGTTCATATTTACAATCATGTTCATCATAGAAATGTATGCAAAAAAAAATCACTAAAGTTTGCTAACGTTAAACCATTAACTGACTGCAACAACTTATTTTCATGTCTGATCAGGGCCGTAACCACCATAGACATTGAGGTGGACAAGTTCCCCCAATAATTAGAAATCGCCAAACTTTTTTCTCAAATGTGGCCATTTTGAGAGAGAGAGATGAAACTTGCATGGGTGAATTACATGCATCTCTGCATCTCTCTCTACAATGAGTGAGTTTACTTACTTCAAAAACAGCGAGCTTATCCTCTCGTTGCTGGGAAATATAATGTAGCGATTCAGTATTTAAGGTATTTTATTTATTAATGTTGTGGGGCAGTGGTGACAAGTTTCTTTGTTCCTGGATGTTTGTGTGTGCACTGCGCAATCTCCAATGTGTGTGTGTGTGTGTGTGTCAATGAAAGAAGCGCATTAATATAGAACGGTAATTAAAAAAACTGGTGTGCTCTATTTTTACCCCTGCCCCTTGACACTCTGTTTCAAGGGCCAAAGGGAAGCGTTAAGCGTAGGGGTAAAAGGGGTATGAAATAGAACTGGGATTGAGCCTTAATCTTGTTAAATGACATGACTAATGAGAATATTCAAAAACAAAAGTGTTGGCACTATATTGAAGATGAGACAAAAAATGATGAGAAATTGATGTGCGATTAGTCAAAATTACATTAAACACATTAAAGTTGTTATTATGTTAAACTGCAGTTTGGATTTGTATATCATTGTGAATTGGATGGCTTTGTTTAGATGTTGTTTATATCTTTACTTCGGAGTTTAAGAACAAAGTTTGCATCTTTCCAACTGAAATCACATGTATATATGATGATTATATTGCCTGTGTGCTGAAAAAACATAGCTTAAGCACACTTGCTACAGACACACCCCAAAAGTATAGTTGTTGTGGCATTTTGAGCAACAGTAAGCAGAGTTCTGCTGCTTTAGTGGACACCAACCATCAGTGTGCATTCAGAATGCAGCATAAGAACAGAACGCAGCCGTCTTACGACAGGGAAGAAAGAACAGAAACCTTTCTGTCACTGTTCTAGTTTCTGTTATTTGAGAGACTCCTCAGTCTCAGTCAGTGTTAACATTCTATGAACATAATTTTGTTATTCTATTTGGTGGCGCAAAAATGGCATGCTTTACCTTTCTACTAAACAGGATAATGTGAGCTAAAAAGAAGTTTTAGAATATAATTTGTGCAGTGCAACACAAATGTATAAACCAAACAAATCATTATTACAGCTGAGAGGAACAGACTGAGGATCTAAAAAAGCTTCACAGTAGCTGAAATTTCACGCTAATTAATGGGTCTAGACATGATCTATATAAAACTCTCCTTCAGCTTCCACCTACCTGCCATGGTTAACAAATATTTACCTTTGGGGAGAAAGGGAGAGAGGGAGGGAGAGAGTACTCGTCATCTTTCACATGTGGATTCCTTCTCCTTTGTTCTTGTTTGGCGACTCAGTCAAGTGTGCAGCAAAGGCTCTCTCTGTGCAAACACTTTCCCTTGAATTCCTGTCTGCACTGTCATCTACCGTCTCCTCTCATTTGTGTGTCCCTCTAGAGGAAATACTCTTCAAGATGTTCGTCCCTATAGATGCAAAAATCAGACAATGTGAAAAACAACAAGGTGTCCTCTGAGAACAGGGCTCCGAGACCCATCCAGCAGGCAGCATCTATTAGATATGTTTTTTCCCACCACTTGTAAACACTGTTGAATATTCAAGCCTCACCAGGGGGAGCTGTGCTAAAAAATTCAATTTTATAAGAAACTTCAGCATGACTTTTAAATGGCCTTTCAAAATGACACTGCGAGTTTGACGATGAAAACCAAATCCTGTTTATTACACTCATAAGAAGGCAACAATTTATATGAAGCATAAAGCATCGGTCATTTGTGCCATCATGTTGTGTTTTATGGCAGTGTTAAACTTGTGTGCTACTTTATATTTCAAGAAAACAATAGCTGTGGCATGCTTGAAATATAATATCACATACTGTACAAACTTTTAAGGTGTCTGAATAGGTGCCCACCTTGCTCTTTTACAGGACAGCAGATATGATTTTGTAGGACAATTTGGGACACACAGGAAAGAGACAAATTTACTACTATATGTAAATATTGATTTACATTAGTTGGAAGGCCTATTTTTGTGACCTTGAATTATAACCTGCTTTAAATCACCAATTCATAGTTTTCAGTCACGTGACCGGCTCGAAGACCTGGAGGGCAAAACATCTATAGAACTGCAGCATAAGCCTGTCAATTTTCCATCCGTTTCCAAGCCACAAATATTTAGATCACCTCTCAAAAGAATAAAACAAAGATATGTGAACAAAATGCAAGTTTTGGCCATTTGCAATATGCACCCTCTGCAATATTTCATTCACTAAACAGTGCAACAAAACATTGGGAAAAACACAATGTATTTAAAACAGTAATATAAAAGAACAAATTCAGTACACACCTTACTGATTATGCCTACTTTATATTGGCAAGCAGACGGAATATGAACATAATGCGCTAAATGGTTGCATATTTTCTTTATAATGGTTTTCTATGGGAAACAATTTAATGTGAAACTTTGCACGTTGCATTTATATTCTGGGTTCATCTGCTTGCCTGTACAAAGTATGCATCATCAGTAAGGTGTGTATTTAATTTTGCCTTTTAATATCACCTTTTTACTACATTACTACTTAATGCAAACTGCGTAAAAATAATTGGCGGTCAATGGAGCAAAGCCCCGTTTTGCCCTCCAGGTGGGCGTTCCTATAAGGGTGTGACGTCATGTGAAAACTATAAACAAGCTTTGTTAATAAAGACCGTCCCTGTGACTGGCACTTCATTTGTGATACAATATAATTTACATATTCAGTCTACTAAATATAATGAACTGATTAACATTTTGAACTTGTATTTTTTGTTGGATCTGGCTGCTTTGAACAGGATGTTCGTATCCAGTATGTGTCTAGAAGTCCTAGCAAAATGTGGAACGGGTGGTCACCCTATGTCTTATTCAACTTTGTTGCCTTATTCAAATGGTTTTTGCGTGTCTCAAAAAGCCTTAATTTGCCATTTAACAAATTAAGGCCTTAAAAGGTCTTAAATCTACGACGGCGTTTTAGTACCACCTTAAAAAATAAAAAAAAATCTCAAATTACGAGATTAAAGTCGTAATATTTCGAGAATAAAGTCGAAATACTACGAGAATAAAGTCGAAATGTTTCGAGATTAAAGTCGAAATGTTACGAGAATAAAGTCGAAATGTTTCGAGATTAAAATTAAATGTTTGAGATTAAAATCGAAATGTTTAGAGATTAAAGTCAATGTTTGAATTAAAAATCGAAAATGTTTGATTAAAGTCCGAAATATTAAAATTCATCGTAGAAATTAAAGTTATAATATTTTGAGAGTATAGCCTATATTGCGCATGCAAATGACCCGCATTGAGAGCACCGGGAGAACTAGCCAGGCCACCGGAATTGATTTGAATATTGTTGCACCCGAGCGGCCGCTTCATCTTTCCGGGATGCGGAAGAGTCAATTTTAAGGACTCGTGGAAACAGTTTAATATCAAGAATATGATATTTAACAGACTGAACAGGAACAACTGTATCTTAGCATCAGCTCACACACACTCAATCGACATTCCTTTGGGGGGGGGCACTGTAATTCTCTTATTTAACCCTTTTTTTAAATACACTACAAATATATGTGGGATTATTAGCAGAAATCAAACCATGTGTCATACTCACGGGGACAGTATGCTTGGAAATAATATTTCATGTGTTCCATTGCATTTGTTATTTGTAGTGGGCCAGCCACCCAATAGCAATAGCTTAAGTTTTGTGCTTTTAATATAAAACAAAGTCTCAGCTTTCAAAATCAGTTTTATAGCAAAACACAAACAAATTATGTGTCTTACAATAATGTGATTTTCAAGCTCTTTAATGTGGCGTGACAGATCGCTGTATTTATGTGAATCAATTCATTAAATTATTGTGAAAATTCCACCACCTACTCCGCAAAAACGTCTGTGGCGTCCAAACATTCATTCCTCACATAGCCTGTTTAATTAAACAGCAATAAACATTCTAAAGGTTGAAGTGGACTCAAATTTGTTAACATAAGTTATATTGTTGTCTTTTCTGCTGTAAACGTTAAGTGACTATTCACAAACTGTTTTAGTCATGGTATAATACTGTAAATGAGGACATAATATTTAACGTCTTCCATTCATTATTTGTAGCACACGCCAGCCAACCAGTAATTGCAACAATTTTGTGCTTTGTTGCTTTTACACACAGCTCAGCTTTCAAATTCTGTCAGTTTTATAACGAAATACAAATTATAAATGTGTTTTTGCTCTTTATTTCATGTTTATAGCAAGATATAAAAGTGAAGGAACATCATAAGGCATGAAAAAAAAACAACAGTTTAGCCTATAATGAAAATAATGTCTCGTGGTTCGTTATTGTAATCGGAAAGATGATTGACACATGCCGCTTGACAAACACATTATTGCAATATAGCCTACATATTGTTTGTATTTCGCTATAAAACTTACATATTTGGAAAGCTGAGACTTTGGAATATCCCGGTGCTTCCAATCCGTGCCATTTGCGGCATAAAAGGCTAGAATAGCCTATCTCAAAATATTATAACTATAATCTTTATTCGAAAACATTTAGAGCTTTAATCTAAGTAATATTTAGAGCTTTAATCATCAACATTTCGACTTTAATCTCGTAACATTTCGACTTTAATCTCGTAACATTTCGACTTTATTCTCGTAGTATTTCGACTTTAATCTCGTAACATTTCGACTTTAATCTCGTAATATTTCGACTTTAATCTCGTAACATTTCGACTTTAATCTCGTAACATTTCGACTTTATTCTCGTAATTTCGACTTTATTCTCGAAATATTACGACTTTAATCTCGTAATCTTAGATTTTTTTTTTTTTTTTTTAAGATGGCACTAAAACGCCGTCGTATAAATCAGAGCAGTCTTAAATTCTTAAATGTTTTATGCACTGCAAAAAAAAAAAATGTCTTACAAGTATTCTTGTCTTGTTAAATATCTAAACAGCCTCAAAAACATCATAAAGTCTTCTTTCTGAAAAATTAAGTGAATATATGCTTGAAACAAGAACAAATATTGGTCGATGAGGTACGAAAATATGTTTTCCCCTAATTTTTTGAGCCTATTGGTAGATACTTTTGTACTTCTTGTTTAAATCATAAACTCACTGGAAAGACTTTTTTTTTTTTGGCACAGTGTTTAAAAGGTTATATTTTAATTTACTTATTCTAGTTAGCTAGAATAGTTATTTCTAGCTTTTTTTGTATGTAAAACAAGTTTAAAAATGCCATGTAAAATAAAGCTAATTCAAAAGCTAATCTTGATGTATTGTGTTCACTTTAATTTGGTCCTTAAATTTTCTTTACATGGTTTTAGAAAGGTCTTTAAAAACTCTTAAACTGGCTTTTGTTCCTCCAGAAACCCTGCTTTCACTTATATTGAGTGGCCAGTACTTTCTTCAGTATTTCACCTGCTGAGTTCCACAGAAAAAAAGGAACTCAAATGGCTTTTGAATAACATTAGAGCAAGTAAATGATCACAGAACTTTCCTTCTGAGTGAACTATCCCTTTAAATAATTACCTTTGCTGACAGACTTTTGTATGTTATACTGTAAAACATCTTGTATGACATTGTAAATGCATTATAAACTCTTCCTACACCATGTAAAAAGTCTTAAAATGTTTGTCTTTGAGTCTGGCACAATGACAACTGCAATTATGCAACACACTCCTGTGCTACTTTGATATAAAACCTGATTGAGACATCAGAGCTGCTGCTGCTGTGCACCTTTGCAAGCTGTACAGTAGATTCTCCTCCTGAGTTTTGAAGTCATTTGCTTAAAGCACTATTCTGCCTGACAAAGTGTACCTGTACTTTGTGGCAGATCCACCAGAGAGATGCTAAATAATAAAAAGAGGAACCATAAAGAACTTTTTTTCTCAACAAATAATGCAAAAGTTCAAATGCACCAAGGAATGTTAGGGTAAATTGATTTCCTTCACATTCTTGCTTTTTTTTCCCTCAGAGAGTGAGCTGGAATTGCTTGTCCAGAGTATTTACATGTTAGAGCAAAAAACCTTTCACCAATACCATAAGAGACATGGTTTATATATGGAAAGTGTTTATTTCTGCTTTACACTCCTTGTAGGCACACAGAAAACAGCAGAGTCATGAATAATGTGCATCTTATTTTCTACCTCAATAAAACTGTATCCATTGCATTTATGTAAATTCTGCAGCAGAGATATCACTTATTAAACGCTGACATGGAGAGTAATATTTCTGAGCATGAAAACAAAACAGAAGTCAAAGACAGGACTAGAACTTTTTGTGATCAGCAACAAATAACCCAAAGTAAACATAATTTTTCATGACAAGCGCACACTCAGAGACACACAAACACTCTCCACCTATAATTCTGCATGTCTTTAGGCTCCATCTGTTCGGGGTAGAGAAGCATAAGTGGGTTGGACTTTGTCATTTACCATCTGACTGAATCCATTCATTATATGATGGGGCAGACTAAAGATGACACACTAACAGGGCAAATGTGCCTCAATCCTCTGTTCCTACTGATAATATAACACACCTACATATTATAGACAATCCAAAACAAACAAACAAAAATTTATCTTGTGATCAATAGGTTTTGATCAGAGGGTCTCCTCTACAGCACAATAAAGCCACTGACCATTCATCTGTTGCTTAATTGGAAAGGGTTGGGTTTTTGTATTAAACCTATTGGAGACTGCATTTTACACCAAAGCTGGTAGCAGAAAACTTAGCAGCCGTGTCATATGCGATGCATGAGCAGAATATTTTGTATTAAACCACAAGCACTTTGAAGTCTTGTTCAAATTAAAGCATTTCTGTAGAGCAAACAGTAGAGCATTAGTAAGGTTTGATTCTCAGTGATTGCATTAATTGATCAAATGTTTACTGTACCTTGAATATATAAATGCATTGTAAGTCGCTTTGGATAAAAGCATCTGCAATATGTAAATGTAGTTGTTCATGCTCATAAACATAGTCAAAGTGGACCCTGTCTTTTACAGGTCCAATACCACATATAGCGGATTGTTTAGTTAAGAAACAAAGATTATGGACTGAAATCTCCCTTATAATGAAAGTACAGATAAAATATACATTTAAATGTTATCTACCATGTTGACATGTTCAAAGAAAATGGATAAATATTTATAATGGCTGAACAGGTTGTACTTAATGGAAGTGATTTGTTTGAAATTGAAAGCCATTTCTTTGTGGTTGTGGTTCTTTAGGGAAAGTATGACAAAGAGCAGAGATTATGGAAGTATTCATTAAAACAGAGAAATGCTTCAAAACATGGGACCCCTGCTGCTTGATAAAAAAAAAAGGTGCTGAAATATTAGGGCTAAATAAGACCATATTATTAATATTTGTACCCATAATATAGTGTACCTTCAACCAAATATCCCTGACACTAAAGCCTGACGGTCATTATGATAAGTGCTGGAAACAGCTTCAGCTACCACCAGTGCCCTTCACATGATCAGACAAAGCCTGGATGACAATTTGGGCCATTAATAATTAAGCACATGCTTTTAGATGAGTGGAAAATAAAATGCCCAAAGCCTGTGCAGCTGGCCTGTAGAATTTCTCAGATTTTTCATTTTGCAGACATAAATAATTTAGATGTGTCTGCAAACCAAGACTGAATATTTTATAGAGGACTTGTAAAATTCTGCCCCAAAACTTAGCCAATTAGGTAACCCTAGATCTATGGTTTCACAGTATTCTTATTTGTAGAGTTTATTCAAGCACTAGGCAAATAATTCTAAATAGTGCGTTACAAACTCATACTTGCGCTTTTTGCTTTAGCTCCATCTGGTCTGAGCAAATTCCCACTAGCCTATTTGTATGTCAGAACTTCCACAGTATAAACCACTAGATGCCACTACTGGGACTTGTTATATGGTTATTGTTTCAGAAAATGATTGTGTGTGTCAATTGGCTATTGACTTCACTTGTTTATCTATTTAAGATCCAGTGACAATGTAGTTCCATTGTCAATAGTGTTGAGATGTATGAGGCACCGATCACTTCCAGACTAAGCTGTTTTATATTGGTAAATGCTGCGAATTTGTTCAAAGTTCAACAAACTTTAATCCAATATGAATATTATATGGATTATAATATGATAATATGAAACTTTAATCCAATATGACATTTTTCAGCTCATGTAATTCCTCTTGAGATGACTGCATTTCAGTGTATTTTAGTATCCTTCAAGTAAAAATTCATAGTGACTATCAGCTTATTCTGATCAAGAACCAGTGAGCCAGAAATGGCAAATGGTTGGTCATTTGACCAACATGTGAAGCTAACAACCACAGTTTTTAAGTGACATATAGGGGTGGGCAAATCTAAAACTGATGCTACCACAATTATTGACCTGACTGACTGGGAACTTTGTCATTGCTTCCTCTAATCTATGACCAATTCAGAAACCCAGGTACTGCACCTACATTAATCTCGGGTGGCATTTTCTCAAGTTGGCTGTCAGTCCAATCCTTTGCAATTCTACCAGGACCTTCCAGATGTGCAGCAAATGTCCTTCTCTGGTCTCCAAGTAGATGACTCAGAGTTTGAATTCTTTCCACTTTGGGGTATATAACCAGTTGTGTTCCTCACCCTGCTCAGTAGTGTAAGAAGACCAGGCTGCAATGTCGTTTCCTCTTCCTCACTGGGTGTCTTCCTGCCCAAGTCCAGCAGCTGGTCAAACCCTGGCCAGTCCAACCCGAAGTGGAGCTGTATGCTATATCCACTTTCCAGGGACTTTGGCTGAGATGGATACTGGCACTGCCTGCACAAGTCCCCATACACATCAAGTGGGGTCTGTTTCTAATTAATGCCAAGCAAGAGAGGATGAAGGGTTGGGACAGATTCACAGTGCTAGAGAGGCAACATGATGGCTCTCGATTCACACTTGCACCATAATTTTTCAGGGGCTGTTCCTTATTTTTCCTCAGGGGAATCCATCCACCCTTGTTTGGCACCAGTCAGAGGCAGACTCCACATGACGAGTGTACATGGAGATGATAGACTTGTGTAGGCAGTGCCAATATCCATCTGGCACAATGGCAACAATATGTAGTTAATAAGTTCATAATGTAAATTTGGGATGAGCTTGTTCATCTAATCTCATCAATCACATTCCAAGGGTATATAAATAATAACTTAGCCTGCCTTTCTCCAATTACATTTCTCTAGCATCCCTCCACCTTTAGGTCTATATTTCTCACTCTAGATATTTCTAGATATTTCTGCTTTGTCTTAAATTGTGGACTGACTGTTAAGGGTTGGCTGCAAGTTGGAGCACTTTCTTAATCTGATTCTGGGTTGCCATTGTAGAGAGGGTCTCTGTCTGTAAGGGGGAAAATTCTACTTTTGGCCAGCTCTGATCACTGTAGTGTACAAAATTCATGAGACATTCCTAACTGAAACCCTAACCTTAACCTTAATTTTATCCCTAACTTTGTTCTGTCTGATGCTGAGACTAAAGTCCTTGTGAATCTTAGAGAATATACACTGTTGTTTGAAAAGGCCAAGTGGACAGACCACTACAGTCTGGTCAATACACTATACACAAGGTTAAATGATTAAACGCTCATCAGGCGTTTTCGTTTTTTTCCCTCACCCACAAACTAATTTCCTAAAAACAGCAAACCTAATGCAATGCACTATTTTGACAGTTTCACCATACCTGGATTAGAGCCCAGAACTGTTCATTCTGAGATCAAAATGGTGGCACCCTTCCAATGGAAGATTGAGACAACAATCAGGGGAACGCAGGATCCCGCTAATAGTCCTTCAAGCCACTATTTTGTTCCTAACCATATGCTTTGATACAGTGACATTCATTGCCACTGAACATCCATGGATCATTAGGGCCTCCTGTTCCTCTGGAAACGTTTCTAGTGGTTAAGCACAGAGGAAGATGTTCGATTCTGTGTGTGTCAGCATGCGGTAATACCTGTGAAGCGCTGGGTTTGATCTATGCTCTGTGTTCTGTCAGAAAGATATCTGAGAGGTTTATATACAGTAGGATATACATACTCCAAAAAAGTATTTGTATGTATATTAAAATTAGTAACATACATAAATATGTAAAATACAAAATTACTGCCAGCACCAATAGCTTCATCGGCATGCCGATATATAGCGCTCGCGGATCTTTCCTGATCCCATCCCCCCTCTCTCTCTTCCACTTTGCTTCCTGTTTACTCACTGTCCTATCAAGGCAAAAATGCCAAAAAAAATTACTGTGCTCCATTTCAAAATGACAACCTAGACAGAAAACAGAGCTAAAGAATTCAATTAAATTAGTTAATCTGTTCTAGCTGTGACGTCCTGTTTAGCTTTAATATTATTTCATTTTATTGGTAAAGTTTAGACTTATATGATTATCCTTTTATTCCAATATGAGTGCACTGGTTTGTCTTTGTTTTTGACATGGAAATGAAAATTCAGGCTTCTGCAACCAAATTCAGCACAATCATGAATTAAAAAACGTGCCTTTCACAAGTAAGATTAATCAATGAAATGTTAATTTAATTCAAATTTGCTAAAATCCAATCCTTAGAAATCAGAAGGAATTTATAGTCTTGGCAAGTTTGTGAACCGTTTAGCATTCATGCAGAGCAGTACATTTTGTTAAATGTATATTTAACATTTTGTTAAATTTTAGTTATTCTTTGTTGTTGTTCAATTATTTTAATACTCAAGCTGAGTTTAGCTCCAACCCTAATCAAACACACCTAAAACAGCTAATCAAAGTCTTCACAGTTACTTGAAAATTACAGGCAGGTGTGTAAAAAAGCAGGACTGGAAGTGGCATGTGGATCTCAGTGAGCATAGTGGAATAGCCCTTTACCAATTTGAAGAGTGCAAAAGATACTGACCACCGGAGATCAACTCCTTAGAGGTAAATAATGATAAGACCACTCAAGCAAATAATTTCAACTCACTGAGCACCAGTGTGCACTGATGGGAATTAAACTCATCACTCAAGCCTTCTGTGAACTATACAGAGAGAAAATAAGCAGGCTAGGGTTTTTCAGCACCTGATACTTCATGCATGTACAGGCTGAAAATTTTAATGTGATGGGAGTTTATCTCTACGCTGAGTTTTGTAAAGCAGCCTGCTATAAATAAAAAGTACTTGACTAGTTTAAAGGTTTTGTTTTGTGCTATAAATGCACAAATAAGCAATGATTTAATGATTGATGTCTTTCTTGTGGTGCGCAAACCAATACTACTAAAGTTACAATCCTCAATTCTCAAAGCCATTTCAGAGTACAGCAGTTTTGGAATGAAAGCCATACATTTTGAGGAAAACGGCTTGCAGATGACTTCACTTCCTAGTCCTGCTTTATCAAATAACAAAGTGGTTTATTTGCCATCTTTGATCTTCTGTCATAGACGGTCTGCTCGAATGGTCAGGTCTTCTATCTAGAACACAGCAACAATTTAAGATTGACAGTTTCAGAATTTGTGTTGGCTTGCTTTTATCTCATGAGCCTCTCACTTTGTCTACTTTAATACTATTTTAGTGTTTGCTGGGCTTAAAACATAAGCCTTTTATGTGATAACCATATTGCAAATAGACTAACTACACACTATGACTGGCAAGAGGAACACTCGCACAAGCCAACCAGCAGAAAACCACCAGATGGTTAAAATAATTGTTCGTGAGAGCATTAACTCGCATCAAAACAGCAGCACTTTACTAAAGACCTAATCAGATCCAGAAATTATAGCAAAACTCAGCAGTCCTCAAGTCTGCTGTTGTTATGGGATCTCAGCAAATTACGATTACCCATATGTTTCATACTGCGAGCTTGATTGAAATTCTCCTCTTCTTCCCCTCACATACCTGAATGAAACTTTCCTTGACTGTCTCTCCAGTAACTTGGAACCATTAAGTGTTTCTGACAAGTTTTTCTCGAGTAAACATCTCAGTGAGTAGGTAAGCGGTGCATGTGGCATTCTCAGAGGTATTGTCATCATCATGGGCCTGTCTGCTTGGCTGATCTGTCAAAGTGATTGGTATGGAACATTCATATAGTCACAAAGGCGACAGACCATATGTTAAATCCATTGACAAACACAGATGCGCATGATAATAATAACAATCCCTGCATGAGATTCTCTTATGCTGTAAAAGCTTTCACTGGAGAGGTCATGAACTTGATAGAGAAGAAATATTTCATACTCCAACAAACATAAACTTGGGGGAATTAATTTAAAAGAATCAGATTTCCCTCTATCTTTTAAGTTCTTTTAATAAAAAGAATTTAACGTACAATAAAAATGCTAGACCTTTCAGAACTTTATACTTCATCCCCACTGAAAAAGCTAAACTGCAATAACCTTGTTCTGAGCACATGCTCTGCATGTCCTTCTGAAGAATTCCAGTGTTAGAAACAAGTGGCTTTACTGTATTTTAACAAGATCCCAGATCATTTCAGTCTAGTTTCTGTGTCACATTTCAGCTTGTATTGCTTTGAGAACAAATGAAGTTTTATAGTGCAATAAGTGCAGATTTTGCAAGCTGTTGGACTCGACAGTAAACTTCAGCATGTATAGCAAAGCATTGTACCTTAATTCTTTGAATTCTAAAGCTCAAAGAAATAGCGGAAATAAATGTTATCAACAAAGTGTAACTTTCTGTGTTTTGGTATAAATATCAAGATTAATCTCAAATGTCAGAATTAATTACTTGTTTATTGTAACATTTAGCAAAAATATACTTATGAAATAAGCTAATAAGATTAAAACAGCCAAATACAATTAAAAATAAATGTAGGGTGCTTTCAGTTAAACTCTGCTTCTAATTACTTCACCCCAGATGTGTTTGATAGTAACACAGTGAAGATGTATTGAATCACTCAATCCTGTTTCTCTTCATGATCTTGTTTTTGCAACTCTGCCAATTTTAAAGCTTCTCTATGAAACAATCTGTGCTTGCATATACATATTTAGCACAATTATATAAAACCATGTTTAGTGAAATGGATAAAACAAATAGAATTCCAGTGTTAGAAACAAGTGGCTTTAGTGACTTCTAAAGATAATTTTTTTTTTTTTTCAGAGAAAAAACTGATGTTATGATTTGTGATTAAATCTGTTTATTGATTGACAATCCTGCTATGTCTTAATTTCTCAAAGTCTGCACCTCCTGTTCTTTTACCGGGCAAGATGGGCCAAGCTGTTTTCAGTTTTGCACATCTGGCACGAGGTTCCCTCTCCCACTTGGTTTAAATTTCCATAAGCAGTAAAAATCCTGTTTTTATCAAAACATCATCATAATTTTACATATGGAGGTTAAGTGAATTATGACAGAAACTGAACCTACATGAGTGTGGTGGCGGTTAGTAGGTATGTGTACCTGTATGATAAATGGCCACTCTCTAATGAATGACCTGCAGAGCGGTGCCATCTGGGTGGCATGTGCTGGACACATCTGTGTTCACAGAATCTGGCAAATAGGATAGCAGTTGGTTTGTTGTTGTTGTTGTAAATATGCATGTCTGTGCATATTTGCTTTGAGAAAGAATATTTATATTCTTATAAAAATCTTATAAAAATATTTTACAGAGAAATGTGAAAGAAAGAAATGAAGAAATATATGGATAATGAGTAAATATAATGAAATCAAATCTTTGCATTAGATTGCAAAAAGTGCAAAAATATTAAAGTACAAGACAGTTGTTCAGTTCGAATCCCACCAAGTGGCAACAAACTAACTTTTGTTCTTCAGCCTTGAGGTCACCTCCTATAATGGAAAGTTTTATCCCACTAAATTGAGCTTCGTGGCACAGTATTCACTCTCTGTCCTTTTCGGAGTTCGTCCATTCACACATAAGTAACCAGCTCAGCTATAAAAAGATTTATTGCTCTGTACCCCGAGGTATTTCATCATTGGCGGGAGCACGTAATTATCTCCGTCGGTAAACACTGTTCAGCTCGTCCCTAGATTCTATGCCCAATCCACGTCCAAACAGTGAAGCTTGCAGTCTCCAGCAAGGCTACACGGTCATTTTATTTAAAAAAGCACCTGACCTCTGAATCCCGTGAGCTCACCAGCCAAAGCTCACATCCCTCATGGGGCAGACTAAACCACGTTTGAATCTCTGTCTCACTGTTTCTTTCACAATGCTCAAGGCTGGAATTTGAATTTGGTTCTAGGTCATTGAAAAAGGGTACATTTTACCAGGAGCCCAATTTCCTGGTCCAGTGTTTTGGTATGAACATTGTTTCCTTTATGTGCTTCAGAGAGCTTTCAGCATCAAGGGCTGATTGTGCTTTAGGCAGACATGTGTAATGAGCAAGTGAATGGCAGCATCCCAGGTCAAAGCTGAGGGAGGGCTGTGTTTTGTGTTTTTTGTTTTCTCCTGATTTCTCAGATCTCACTAAGATTCATATAAGATTCATGATGATGTTTTTATTGTTATCTGGTGCATGCAGACTCTTTTGTCACACACAATCAGCTTAATTTTCTATGAAAATGAAAACGCACAGAGATAAAAAGACACAATCAAGCTGATGTGTTTTTGTAAAAACACATGAATTACCACTCAAGTGCTTAGTTGTTTCTCATCAAACCTTTTATATTTTCATAAAGGAACTTTAGCTTAGGCTTCTTATTCTTTGGCATTCAAAATTTTAAACTACATGGTCAATAGTGTGTATTTACATAACGGAATAATTGTCAACATAAAACATATTTTTTTCTAAATATTGCACCATTATTAATTCTTACAAACACGCTTTAACTAGTTCATAAGCCCCTACCACCCCCTACCTTTCTTTCAAAAGGCACATCATTTTAATAAACAAACTGATCATACCTGTGCTAGTCCTCCCTATATGCAAAGTACGCATGTTAAGTAGAGCCCCCTTGCTCTCAAATATGATTTCATTTCAGTTTCATTTTTTATTTTGGCTACAAACAATTATGAAAACATGAATGTTCCTTTCCTTTAAAGTGATGTTGCCCTTTCTGCATAACATCCAAATCAATCAAATCATATAACATGACTGTCGTATACAGTCTTTTGCCGGCTCGATACTAAAAGAAAGAGTTAAAAGCGCACCGAGCTGCAGAAGAGACGTTCCCCAGGCAGCTTTCTGTGTGCGTGATTAGAAACAGTGCAAAACACAGACGAATGGGCTGCTTTGTGCTTCGGGTGTGTGCTTAAATGGAGAGATACACACAAAAATAGGTAAAAATGTCTGTCTTGGTGAGTTTTAACTTAAATGCTGTCAGTTATGTCTTAGACGAACGTAAACAGTTGGAAAAGTAATCGAATGCTTGTCAGTATATTAGATTGGTGCATTCTGTGATAGCATGTATAAACCTGCTGCTGTCTAGGTCATTAATGTTAATCAAACAACAAACATTTGATTACTTTATTCATTTTCTGTATAGTAGACTATTATATAGGCTAAATTGTTTATTTTATTCGTTTATTTAATTTTTCTTATTTTTTAATTTTACTGACTCAACTCACTGTTGTTTGTTGACAGTGAAACTGTTCTGAAAGAACATTATGGGGTTATGGGTCATTTTGGGGGTTTTATGAATGCAGAGGCACCCCCTGACAAAGTTTCACCAACAGTTTGGTGTTTCTCAAAGCCATAGTTTCATTGAGTGAATGATCATCATTGAAAACTTGTGTGGTTGGAACTACAGCTCTCAACCTCTGGTAAAAAGCGTAGTGTCAGCTTTGTATGCTTGGATATTTTACACCTTAGATATACCACAGGATCCCTTACTCTTCCTGCTATTGGAAAATTCTGCACTCCACCTAAATTTTAAAAGCTTGGATAACCATCCACCCCTAAAACTATTTGGTTATTACTAAAATTATATCATATTTCAGAGATATCACTTTGAAGTAAAAGGTACCACTGCTAAGCAAAGGACAGGACTTCAGAAATTGCTGAGGTGTTGTTGGACAAACTAATGCCCTGATCTTGCTCATATGACCTATGTTACAACTTTTATTTTAAGGTGGACAGTTTTCATGCAGTTTGATTGGATGTAGTTCATCTGATTTGTGGCTTTGGATCTATGTTCTGTATATGATAAAATTCTGAAAATGTTTTGATCACAATAAAAAAAATCATACTGTTAACACCCCTGGTTGCCACTCCAACATAGTTGGTGGTGGTATTGCACCTAAAATGCTGGTTGCCAACCATCACAAAAAAGGAAGTTGGCACAGTGTGCAGCCAAAAATTATTTAGAGTGTACTGTCAAACAAAATCATGTCAGAGATGACAGGTTAAAGCAAAACACTGTACCCACACTAAAAAGTTAGCTTTGTGAGGAAAATGGATTCTGTAGTTAAAAAAAAAAAAAAAAAAAGTCTGTAGTAAGTGCTGATCAGCAGTCATTTTGTTGTTATTGTTGTTGTTGTTTGGGATTTTTTGTAGACTTTTCTACATTGGCCAAAAAAGAGAAAAACTAAATAAATAAAGTTTCTAGGTAAATTTGATTGATAGGTTTTTGTTTACTTGTCATGAATAATTTAGCCACGATAATTAGCCAGTGAAAATCTGATATCATGGCAGCCCTAATACATTCACAGGACAGGACAGGACAGGACAGGACAGGACAGGACAGGACAGGACAGGACAGGACAGGAAAGGAAAGGAAAGGAAAGGAGGTGACTTGTGGCCAAATATGGTGACCCATACTCGGAATTTGTGCTCTGCATTTAACCCATCCATGTGCACACACACAGCAGTGAATAGTGAACACACACAGACACCGTAAAGTAAGCTCTATTAGTCAATATATGAAAAATACTCAGAAAAAAACATAAATCATTAAACATTAACAAGTCTACAGATTTTCTCATCTCACAAAAAAACAAAAAAACAAAAAAAAAAACTCTATTTTAACATTTTCTCTCCTTATCCAGCTGTCTGTGCAAAGCATGATGAGAAGCGTAAAATTTATTTTGAGCTACTTGATTGAAACACTCTTTCAGAATGAAAACACTGAGTTAAACCAAAGAGTAACCATTTCAGGTCAGTTTAACATGATGCAATCGTGTTTATAAATAACTTTAAACAGGTATATAAATCTTGTCAAACTGGGTTTGAGCAGTCAAAACTTGTGTCTGCGGCTTGTGATGTGCATCACTAGACTGTAGACCCGCTGGAAATCTCACTGTGAATAACTCTATGATCTTCCTTTCTAATGTGGCAGAGATAGAATGCAAAGGGAAAACAGTGATAATTATCAGCAAAACACTCCACTGAACTACCAGCCCGCAGGGGAAATTGACTCAGTGCGTTGTCTTCTCCAATAAGCATAGAGTCAAAGAGTTAGTCACAGCAGTCCTGGATCAATTGCTCTTCAATTAAAATGCTCAATTAAATAGACTTTGAAGAAAAATAATTGTGAAAGTATAGGACGATGCTCTGACTAATGTTGGAGGATGAATCTGTAGTGTGAAGACATCTTGTCACTAGATTAATTCTGGAAGATAGAGAACCTTTACCAATAGTTTGCTTATACCTTCCAAACATTTAAAGGAAAAGCTCACCCAAAAATGAAAAATCTGTCATTATTCAATTGCCCTCATGTTTTATTCAGTGCTTTGAAACAATCCTGTGGAAGGTTTTTGTTGTCAGAAATTTACCATAAAAATTACGCTTTGTGAGATGGCTGTATATTTCATGGTTTATACATCTATATTTCATTACAGTTTTTCACTCTGGCTCATTTTGTTTTCTCAAAACAATAAGTTCAGATGTCTGAAAAATTAGTTTCTTTTTCACATCAGATTTGAATTTCTTATTGATTTAGACAAATAGCATGTGTTTTGGCACATGTGCAAAAGAGTAAGTACAATTGTCTACAATTTGCACAACTAAATGCACATGGCTTGCTGATCAAAACTGATGAGTTGATTCTCACTGTTTCTCACTCAAATTCTTCTAAACATTCTTTCATCTTGTGAGCAGTCACATGCAAAATGATCCTTCCAGTTATAAAAATCTGCCAGATGTGTGAATATTCCACAAATATCTGACATAAGCTGGCAAATGGCTTGCTATTAGGCTTGTAAAGGGGTGGAAAATTTTTGGAAACTTTCTGAAAAAATGTGTGCATTTCAGAATCACAGTCTTGCCAATCAGTCAAGTTTGGAAGCATATATACCATTTTTGAACAAGGAGTAACGTCACAACTATAAGTGACTTTGCGTTTACATGGACATCAGTAATCTAATTATTTACCTTATTCTGAATAAGACAATCTCATGATTATGGTGTTTAAATGAGTTGATTTTAGAATATTCCTTTCATGTTTCCGTTTTACATGTTATAGTACATAGATCGATTAATGGCACATGTCATTATGTCCCCACACAACGCCATCTGACGTTCCCTCCAGAATTTCACGTATCAACATACAGTTTGTCTTCGTTATGGTACCATATACAATTTCGGGTGTTTCTTTTTTAATTTTATGAAAGCTTCAAATGCAATTAATTATTTGTCATGCTGTACATGCAAACAGATGACGACGTTGTTGAATCCATGCTCTTTTGTTTGCCGTCAAATGGTTGACCACTGCAGTGTGTGTATCCTGTTGCGAAGCCCTTCATGATGGTACTAGTGTGATTACGGTGTGTAAATGTCTATACTGCACTTCAATAATGCGAGTAAAATAGGAATATGTAGAAATGTCTTAATTCGATTTGTGTTTACTTCGAATATGACTTTAGCCGGATTAAGGTAATCAAAAATCTCTGTTTACATGGTAGATTCTTAATCAGAGTATTGTCTTAATTGCGTTAAAAAGGGAATATTGTTGTCCATGTAAACGTACTGAGTCAGAGAATAGATCCACACACAGTTATTGGTTATTTGAGTCTTAGACAGCATGATCTTCCACAACCAATTCCAATTATTGCTCTTTACATGCTCTTCAAGCTTTGTAATCAAGTAGTGACTTTGTACCGACCCCTCACTCTTGATAAGTACGCATCTGTGTTTTGTGGATCTCCCTGAGTAGAAGGCAGATTTTCTGCTTCCACGCATGGGAGGACGGCAGAGATCACTGAAGCAGTGTAGCCAAGATTCAACCTGCACATTGAATCAATAGAGACTGATAGGAAAAGAAGGCTATTGATTCTTTTGTCCCATCCCCTCCCTATCTGCTTGTGGAATAACGTAAATCAGTGAATTAGGAGATAAATCTGCTGATCGCAGGGTCTCCAATCCCTCATCTAGATATATCATTGATGAGATAACACCTGGATGAAATGTTTTCAGACCTCCAAATTTATATTATGTGCACAATTCAGTCTGAATTTATCTTAGAGGAATTGAATCAGTGTAGAAATTTTTCATGGCTCCCCCACTTGTACTTTGGGATTGTTAAAGGTCAAAATTAATGCTGAAGAAACTTTCAAATGTCAAACTTTTTCACTTCATCCCATTGTGCCATTCCTAAGTGATGCACATATTTTCCAAATGTTCCTATTCATCAAAAGCATGTCCTGAGTTCCTGCTGTCTTAAAGTTCTCACACAATCTGTTGTTCAGAATGACAGGAAGTGAAATTCATGGTCAAACTTCAGAGGGGGCGTATTTTACCCCATATGGTCTCTTCATCATGATGTGAATGAATGTGAGCGAAACAGTTTAGAAGAAAAGGAAGAATGGTAGAGAATGATAAAGAGAGAGATAAAGAAGGAGAGAAATTATTATAAGGGGAAAATGTGAATCCCGCAGTTCTCACAGTTGCAGGCCCAGCCAGCCATGCAAAACTTTAGAGTGATAAGTGTAAATAAACAGACAGAGATCAGGCATCATCTCTTGTTATATTTAAATTACACTTGCATAAAGATATCTGCTTAAAGAGATAGAACCCAAAAATGAAATTTCTGTCATTTACTCACCCTGAAGTTGTCTAAACCTGTATGAGTTTCTTTGAGTTTCAGACAGTTGCTGGTGCCCACTGGCTTTCATAGTACGGGGGAAAAATGGTAGTCAATGGGGACCAGAAATTGTTATGCTACCCACATTATCTGCTTAAATTCACAAAAGATGGATAGATGAACAGCTAAATAAATAGATCTTTCATTGTTCTCCACATTTAACATTGGATATAGATAGATAAGTACATAGATGGATGGATGAAAGGACAGATAGATCAATCTGTTGTTCATATTCTCATTTAACATTGGGGTAACTCTTCAGTATAGGGACCAATTCTCACTTTTAACTAGTTGCTTATTAGCGTGCCTATTATTAACATATTGGCTGTTTATTAGTACTTATAAAGCACATATTCTGCATGACCATATTCTACATCCCTATTCCTACACAATGCCTAAACTTAACAACTACCTTACTAACTATTAATAAGCAGCAAATTAGTATTTTCAAATTAGAGGTAAAAGTCTTAGTTAATGGTTTGTTAATAGTGAGAATTGGACCTTAAAATAAAGTGTGACCACATCAGTGATGGATGGATGGATGGATGGATCTGTTGTTATATTCACATTTAGCTTTGGATGAAGATAGATATATACATAGATTGGTGGATGGAAGGAAGAAGAGTGGATGGATGGAGAGATGGATATTATAGTTATTCTTCACATTTCCACAATACATATTTTGTTATTCATCACATTTATTATTGGGCATGGATGGATGGATGGATGGATGGATGGGTGGATGGATAACATTTAACTATGGGTGCAGATAGATAGATAGATAGATAGAATATGTTGTTATTCTTCACATTTAACACTGGGTATTTACTTTTTCCACCATCTCCCTTTGGATTTTTTTATTTATTTATTTATTTATTTTTACAATGATCTCACTGATCTATGTGATATTAAAAAGTTGCATCCCTCCTTTTAACACACAGAGGAAATGAGAACAAAAAGAACAGGCTCTAGTGGGTAGATAAAGCACACCACACAAACACTGAACTAGATGCAATTAAATGATAGGGGACTGGTCTCCAAAGCCTTAAACTGCCACTCCTTCCCACATGGCAGGAGATGGATTCTTATCTGCGACTCTCAAAAGAGCAATGACATCTGAAATGCAGATTCACACTGTACTATTATCATCACCTCACAATATCCTGCCACATTTTGTGCTTTAAGAACCATGCGGGAATGTCCTCTGGGGCTGAGGAAATATAGCATTTTGTCAGTGGCTAGGAAAACAAACTTGTAGAAATGCATTTGGGTCGAATGACCTGGTGTTTGTCTTCACGGAAT
>JAFVLL020005946.1:22500-27715 GCA_021397915.2 Tor tambroides | reverse complement strand
ACCACCATCATCCTTAATTTTTAACCCCTAAATCACCATCATCTTTGATCTTTAACTCCTAAATCACAATCTTCCTTGATCTTTAACCCCTAAATCACCATCATATTTGATGTGTATTTCTAAACTATTACATCAACATTACCTTGATCTTTAACTAATAAACAACCAGCATCCCAAACTTTAACCAGTAAAGCATGATCTGTCCTCATATTTAACCACTAAATCACCATCAACCCTGATCATTAACCACTGAACTACTATCAGCCTTGAGCTTTATCCCCTAAACCACCATCATCCTTATTTTTTAACCCCTAAATCACTATCATCTTTGATTATTATCCTCAAAATCATTATCATCCTTTATCTTTAAACATGAATTCACCACCATATTAGATGTTTAGATCTAAACCACCGTCATACTTTATATTTAACCCCTAAAACACCATCTTATTTGATCTTTAACCTCAAAACCTCCATCATCTGTAAATATTTGACCCTGAAATCACCATTGTATTTGATGCATAACTCTAAACCACCATCATGCTTGATCTTTAACCCCTTAATCACCATCATCCTTGATCTTTAACCCTGAAACCATCATCATCTCAGATGTTTAAATCTAAACCACCATCATCCTTAATTTTTAACCCCTAAATCACCATCATCTTTGATCTTTAACTCCTAAATCACAATCTTCCTTGATCTTTAACCCCTAAATAACCATCATATTTGATGTATATTTCTAAACCATTACATCAACATTACCTTGATCTTTAACTAACAAACAACCAGCATCCCAAACTTTAAACAGTAAAGCATGATCTGTCCTCATATTTAACCACTAAATCACCATCAACCCTGATCATTAACTACTTCACTACTATCAGTCTTGAGCTTTATCCCCTAAACCACCATCATCCTTGATGTTTAATCCTAAACCACCACTAGCACTGATCTTTAACCTGTGAACCACCTTCAGTAGAAGATAACTGATTCTTTTCAATACGTCTGGATTTGCTCCTTGTCGTTCTGAATACTGAAGGCAGATTTTAAAGGAGTAAACCAGTATATGACAGACATTACAGAAAAAAAAGACTACTCAAGCATATTTAGTTAATGTCCCAGTGAATGTGGTGCTCTGTTTCTGCCGAATTACAAACGTATTAACAAAATCATGATCAATTCAGCGGTGCAGAAATACACAAATTCAAGGCACGAGCTGCAGCGCTGAAACTGCAGTCAAATGAACCCAAACCCTGAGATTCATTTGCTATTTTTGAGTGTTTCCTTCAGAAGCTTGAAGTATTTCAGATGTTCAAAAGCCGATAGAGCCCCCAGCTCGAGTGTGTGTGTGTGCGCGGGTGTGTGTTAAAGCCTGCGGTAAGACCATTGGCTCAAAGGAGATAATGACTAGAGCTGCCATCTCTACAGATCACCAGCCAGAAAAATAGAGTGTGTGTGTGAGAGAGAGAGAGAGAGAGAGAGAGAGAGAGAGAGACTTTGATACTCACTCAGGTTGAAAAGTGATGAAACTACACTAACACAGACACACACACACACACACACACACACGTAGCATGCTGTTGCACACACTCTCAACAGCAGATAATTGCTGACTGAACTACATTAACACATTTATAAAGTGTCAAGTTGTTTTTGTCCTGAACTGATGAGGTGAGACATCCACTTGAACTGATAATAATACACCATCCCTTACGAAAAAGACGTTTATTCAAGTGTGCTATTAGTATACTTCTTTTAAACTAAAAAATAAGAAAGTATACTTTTAGGCTACTTTTTATGTACTTCTCAGAAATGGGCTTTATGTACTTCTCAGAAATATACTTAAAATGGCATTTAAGTATACTTGACATATACTTAGAAAAAGTCTAATTATATTTGAGCTATACTGTGCTCCTAGGATCCGTGTTTTCATTGTTATACGGTAGGGGGCGCTAGTACACATCTTCTGGACAGAATTTCCAAAAAACACACAAGTGAAGAAGAAACTGAGACAACAGATGCTTCCACATGTAATCTAACATGATCATCAGACATAAAACAGCATCAAAACTATGTAACGTTATAGAATAAAATGTCACCGATGAAGAGGTAATAATGACTGTCAAGCTCTGGGGTGTTGATCGACTCCATCTACGTTTTGATTATCATTCTGAATCCATTTCATAGTCTTTTTTTCAGCTTTTTGTTCAAAATGTTGTTTATTTCTTTATTTTTTTATTTATGAAACTTACTCACATTCAAGTGTTTAAAAAAAGTATGCATGAAGCTATAATAAAATGTTTTTGTTTACAAGCAGATACCCTGTTCCTTCTTTTGAAGTTTTGTATGTTCAGATATTCATATAATAATATATATATATATATACAAATTAATACCTAAATAGGGACATAGTAGTATACTTATACTATGATGTAAAGTTCACTTAAAGAAAACGTACGAGTATACTTGCAATATAAAACTACTAAACTAGTAGTTTACTGAGACTATACTTCAAAGTGTACTAAAAATGCTACTACAACTATTTAATTAGTAAACTATCAGTATACCTATAAGTTCACTTTTAGTATAGTTGCAGTATAAGATAAAAAACATTGTTGTAAACTAGTTGTGTACTCAAGGTTTGCTACTGTTATACTTAACGTATACTTAAAAGTACACTTTTATATACTAGAAAGTGGGCCAATTCAGTCCCAATGAGTATTGAAATAGTACACTTACAAGTATACTACTAGTATGCTGATATTTGTATACTTACTACATAAAGTACACTTAAAAAATATACTTGAACTTCACTTAAGTATACTTAATAAAATAAACTTGGAATATACTACTTTTTGGTAAGGGTTTACACACACACACACACACACACATACCATTTGTGTGTTCTCGTGTTGCACTGAGTTTGTGCTTCAATCTGTCTACATTCTATATGTCAGTGTAATATTGTGTCTCTGCTGATTTCTGTCTGAATTCTGCTCTGCACACAGAAGCGAGCATGTGTTTACTAGTCAAACTTTATTTTGCCATAAACAAACATCAAACACTAAGTATTAAACTTTTTCTCAAATCATTTCATTATTACCCACTAAGGGATGCCTTATCAACCACAGAGCAACCTGACAACAGCATCTGCATAGCAGCAAATCAAAAATCAGAGGAATTACTCAAATTAATGTTTACATGAGATGGGCAAATCCACAGCACAAAATGTTCAGTTATCCACTAAACAACAATCAGCCTCAATCTTTAACCCTTTAAACCACCATCAGCCTTGATTTTAAACAGTAAACTTTTATCCAGTCTCATAGTTAACCACTAAACAACCATCAGCCCCAATCTTTAACCCTTTAAACCACCATCAACCTTGATTTTAACAAGTAAATTATAATCCAGTCTCATAGCTAACCACTAAACAACCATCAGCCCCAATCTTTAACCTTTTAAACCACCATCAGCCTTGATTTTAACAAGCAAATTATTATCTAGTCTCATTGTTAACCACTAAACAACCATCAGCCCTAATCTTTAACACTTAAACCAGCATCAGCCTTGATTTTTAACCAGTAAACTATGATCCAGTCTCATAGTTAACCATTAAACAACCATCAACCCCAATATTTAACCCTTTAAACCACCATCAGCCTTGATCTTTAACCAGTAAAATATGATCTGTTCTCATAGTTAACCACTAAACAACAATCAGCCTCAAACTTTAACCCTTAAACCACCATCAGCTGTGATCTTTAACCAGTAAAATATGATTTGTCCTCATATTTAAACACCATCAACAATAAACTACAGACTGCTGATCCCATCAATCTTTATTTTTAACCCTTAAATCACAGTAATCTTTGGTGTTTAACCCATGATACAACCAGCACAGAAGGAACATGCAACTGGCAGTAGTGCAGGTTTACACAGGAAAACAATTGAAAAGTGCAATGAAACACACAAAATCAATCCTAACACATCCTGTGTCTGCAGCATGCTTTGGTCAGAGTGAGAGAAATGCGACTGAACCACTTTCATGCCTGTACACGTATGACACGACAGTGACACACATGAGCTGTCAGGATCAAATCTCACATGTGCATGTGATTTTTCTATCATTGGATTGGTAAAAGTGTAAAGACATTTCAAAGACGTATTTCAGCACAGAAACAAAATGTGATTGTGAGCTACATTAATGTTGTCATTTTCTTGCACCAGTGGCTTGCAGCAGCTTTCAGCTCAAATATTACCAGTATGAAACCAAAGGATGCCACATTTACCCATCATGCCACAGTAAAACCTGATACTCATGATGCAGTTCAGCCTCTAATGGAACGAGCCTTCATTTTGGATCCAAACAAAAGCGTTTAAGGACAAGCGCTGGTTTCCTCTCTGTCGATCTGGCCTCATTTTTCTTCATATGGAGTTCAATGTACGTGACAGAAGAGTCTGTGATAGAGACGCAGCACACGCCGATATCGAACTTTCATTACGCCGCTCCAGCGCCGAGACATTCAGACAAACAACATGGATAACTAAGAAGGACAGCCGCTTCTTTACAGATAACCTTCACGCACACACACCTTCACATGACCGACATCATACAAGGCCACACGCTCTCTTGTGTGTGTGTGTGTGTGGGTTGGTTGGTTGGGTGTACACTAACCTAGTGTGTTAGAAAGAAGGACATTAAATACATGTTTAAAAATACTGAAACCTTTCATATTTCATGTGCACAAAATACAATCAGAGAATAACAATAACAAAAAAAAGTGAATCTCAGCTTATCTCCAGCTCATATTCCAAAAGAAATGAAGAAATTGTAGTCACAAAATTGTATTTTGCTAAAGGATAACATTTGTAACTAACATTGGTAACTAAAATGTTACCATAAAGCAAAAAACAATAATGATTTATTATTCAAATGGTAAAATATTTACATGGTAATATTTGTTTTAGGGACATTTATCTCAAATCATTGCATTATAAAAGTTTTGGGGTAATTGTGTTTAATTGTTATAATTCAGTTGTCATATTGTCAGACATAATTGTCAAAATAATCACAATTTAAGTCGTTATAATCTTTTATGGCTCTTTTGGTAAAAATAAATAAATAAATACCCCTTATTTTGCAATGAGAAAGTAAGCTATTTACTGTGACTGTGCAGTAAATAAAGTGCAGTAAACTGTAAAATTATTT
>JAFVLL020005946.1:0-17500 GCA_021397915.2 Tor tambroides | reverse complement strand
TCTCTCAACTTATTTTTGTTGGAGATTCTCAACTTTTTGTTGTATAAACTTAAAACAACAAGTTGAGAAAACTCAAAAATCTGCTGAAGCTGGTTGCCTTAAAATTTTAAGTTGGCTCAACTTTTTTTTTTTTATTTTTTTTTTTTTTACAGTGCAGTGGAGCATCAAAATATTAGTCATTAGTGTGCTTATTTACTAAAACTGTTTTCCTGCTTCTTGAAAATGCATCTTATTTCCAGTCCACCAAATATTCTTTAACAGCGTGAGATTTTACTGAATTACAACCCAAAGAAATTCAACAACAACATTTCATTAGTCCAAGTTTTGTAACAAGATATAAATATTTGGCAATAATTTTGACTAATTATGCCTAATTATTGTCTAATGTGTAATGAGTTTATTCCTAACTAAGTTCAGTAGTGTTTTATTTTAGCCAAACAGTGCTGCGTTCCCCATTAAAACTTTCTTGCAGAAACCCAGCCGTTTCCTCATATTCATGCACCATCTTACTCTGATATTGATTCAGTCAACAGACCTTTTATGGCCATATATCTATAATTATGAAATCAATTTGTAAGTCCATTGTCAACTATAAATATTGAACTTTAGGATTCACAAAACATTCTTAAGAATAAAATTCTTGCTGTTTTCTGTTTATTTACTTTTATAGAAAGAGGTATCCCCCCCTCACCCCCCAAAAAAACAAAACAAAACAAAAAAAAAAACACTTTTTAAGGAAGTTTCTATGTTTGTTTGTTTTTTTTTTTCCCCCAATATTATTCTTAAGACAAAACTAAAGAACAATATATGAAGAATTCAAATTCTGGGAAAGAATATTCTTTAAAAAAATAATCTTAAATAACTTAATGTAAGAATAACACTTAAGGGGGGAAAAGGGAGCTCTTAAGAAAATATTTGTGAACATCTTTTCAAGAAATACACTTAGGAAAATTCTTGTCTTTTTGGAAATCATCTTAAATTTCTTAACTTCTTTCTTTGAATATTTCTGTGAATTTGGTCACCTCTTTGCTTCCACAAATCAAATGCATTTGAAATGTAGGAATTTAACAAATAATGTGCTGTTTTGTCTACCTGCACTAATGCAAAATACTCTTTGATTTTGTTTGATTTCTGTTCATTTCTTTCTGTCTGTGACTGTTGGTCGCACCGATAGAGTAAAGCTTCTCGTCTCTTAACATATAAAATCCATTAACATCACACTCCGCTCTAACTAGCAAATCAATTCTTGGAGCCATAACAGAATAAAATGATGAAATATTCAGCCGTGAAGCTCTGACGGTGGGGTTTATTGAAGGTTACGTGTTAAAACTCTCAGCATCAGCAGGAGACATAATGCAGTGCATTGATGATGAAGCTCAAAGTCTGTCAGATAAACTACAGATGTGCTTTGAATTTTGACGGCAATAAAAAATAATTATATACACACTGGCACACACACTTCTGAAGGTCACTGGGATCTATTCATTTTACACATCAGAAAATAATTAAAATATTCATCATTGAATTAGAATAATTCCCCAGAGATTCAGAGTTCAGTTTTTCAAAATTTAACAAAACCACATTTAAGAGCTCTGGTTATTAATGTTCAACATACTCTCTCATACAGAAAAATACTAACAAAACACACAAAATATGCAATATTACAAAAGTGCAATATTACAATGAAAGATTATGAAATTATTATAAATCTAGTTTTGATCTCTAGTAGGCTTTTTTCATCCATATTTACATTTATCACCTCCAAGACTGGAAATGTATTTTCTTGCCCCTGAAAAACACCTTCAAATTTATTTTAGTATATGAAAGTTGAAACTTAAGATATTTCCAATTTCAAATATATATATTTCATTACTATTTATACCTATTTATTATACATTTACCATGATTTATACCACCACTATTTACAAATATATTTTGACCAGAACAAAAAAAAAAGTATTTTAGCCGTGTGGGTTAATGTCAGACTACGTCTCATGTCTGGTGTGTTTCCAGTGGACTGAATCGCAGGCTAATGCTTGACCTCTGGCTCTGAGCGAGGAAGCGGCTCTTGGTTCGACAGATTGTAGCAGCCGTCTTGATTTGCGGCCTGATTTACGGCAGCGAACCTCCAGCCAATCTGCAGCACATTGCTAAATCAATATGGCTGTTGACGAATGCCTCTCTTGACAAATGAGGCGGCGGAAATCGACTGGAAACGTTTGCTAGTCTCCTGCTTCAGAATCCATTTGTGCTCCAGCAGAGCCAGATGTTGTCCTGAACGCAACATTTCCATCTGAAACGACCTCATCTTCAGTCTGACGCCGCAGATTCAGGCCGTCTGAATGTGACGTCTACACGGTGAAAATGGCTGAAAAACTATTTCAGTCTTTCTATTAAAAATCTTTAATTCACCTCGCATTTCTTTGTAATATTTTGTGAAATTTCTGAGCAGTTACTGAGTGAAAATGGTTTCCTAGCTTTTTTTTTTAAAAGTAAATACCACACTTACTTAGAAATTGGGGCAAATTTCATAAATAATTACAAAGATATGGAAAGTAACACACTATTTAGACACTAGAGGTCTTAAAAAGTCTTAAAAGGTCTTAAATCAGAAAGACTTGAGTTCATAAAGTCATGGCAATAAATGTTGCATGCACTGGAAAAAAAATAATCTCTTCCTCAGAGTTTTTGTTTTGTTTTCCAGAGCAAATATCTAAACATCCTTAAATCAAGATATATTTCACTGCAAAATGAAGATGTGAAGTAAAACAAAAACAAATAACTATTGCTGGGAAATGAAAACTTGTTTTAATCATAAACTCACTTCATTTTCATCGGTTTCTCATAAAGCACGACTTCTTGTCTTCAGTCGTTTTCCAGTAAATGTATCTTTAGTCATTGGTAAATTTGTTTTCATTGGTGAAATAAAAAGTTAGTTAGATAGATAGATAGATAGATAGATAGATAGATAGATAGATCAAAGTAATTGATGTATTGTGTTCCATTCAATTTATTCCTTCCATTTTCTTTGGTTTTGAAAGGTCTTAAAGTCTTAAAATTTCCTTCACTAAAACTGCAGAAACCCTGATTAAATTAAATGTGATATTTTGAAGTTGAGGGACTGACAGCATATTTTACTGTACAATATATGTAATATGTTTTATTTACAGCTTCATAATTTTAGCACTGTTTGTGCTTTCTTAGTGTGAGTTCAGTTCCAAAGCGCAGTCAGATTAAAGAAATGGTGCTGATGATTAATTTCTCTTTAAAGATGAAGTGTAATTGAGATGCAGATTCATCAGATGGCAGTGAAATGAATGATCTAGACCGTCAGACGCTTTCCCATCGACTCACATGAGCTCCATAGAAATGTATATGAAGCATCATCAGGTAAATGTTTCTTCGGCTGGGAAGTTGACACGATGACAGTAGCAGGAGCCGAATGACTGACAGCTGAGATGTGTTTCCTCCTCAGCACAGGATAAGTGGAGTTTTCTTACAGGAAACTGAAGTGTGTAACTAAAAATGACACATTTTTTAAGCCTGAGCAAGCAGTTCCTTCCCACATTTGCTCACAGTTTATTAATGCATCTGTGACCAGCACCTGTTCCATACTGAACACAGATTCTGCTTAATGACAACCGGGGGTCACATAAATGCCTTAAATTTGTGTTATTTTTTTCAGGTAAAGTAATAAACTGTTTAAGCTAAACCTAATCAGTGTGAACAACTTGCCCGGCACATGTATACCCATGCTCCCTTCGAAAACGGTCTTTCACGTTGCATAAAACGCTATGGGGAAACTCCTGTTTACTCTGAATGCTGAAGCCTGATTTGTTCACGTTTGTGTAGCTGCACAAACAAATGCCAAAACGGGTGGAGCTGCCTGCCTATATAAGTCGGCTCTGGATTCCATTTCATCAGAAATTTCTCCTTCAGTGCAAAGACCATCTCTTTGCTGGACTCTAACGAAGAAAGAAGAAGCCACTCGTTTTGCCGTAGAAGAGCCCCGGCTGCGGAAAGACGCTCCTCATCAGCTCTTCTCCCCTGTGGTCATTTGGCAATCACAAAGAGAAAGTTTCCTAGAGCAAATTTCTGCACATTGTTGCAAATGCCACACCAAAAGTGTGGCTCTAGATGGGCACAGTGAGGTTGTGCTCATAGAGACAGACTGCTCTCACTGCGAGAGCATGAGTCTCGCCTTGCTTTGATCGCGGATGGCCTTCTTCAATGAAGACACTCTCTCGTTTCTCCAAGGAAGAAACAGCAGAGTCACGGGGACTGAGTTTAGCTGAGATGTTGTTATTTAGTGCATTTAAAATAGATTTATATAAATATATAAAATAAAGTATTTTTGACAGCTAATGTTACTCCATACATACTAGGGTCAAATTAACCCGAACGCAAAACTTTTTTTTTTTTTTTTAATTGTTTATATCTCTTAAAAAAGGATAATATTAATAAATAAATCATGAAGGAAGGAATGAAGTCTGTAGGGTCTTAAAGCATTTGCAAAGTTTTGTTCCATATGCCAAGTTCACACTACACAATTTTAGTTTAGGTTTTGCAAAACCGCTAACAAATGCCCGAAATCGGAGGCAAATCGGTGCTCGTTCATGCGAGTGACAATCACGCAGTGTGAATTGGCAAAGATGCGATCTGAGAGAATCGTCAATGAGTCGCCGACGCTCGTGAAATATTTGGCATGCTAAATATCTGGACCTGTTAGCAATTCAGAATCCTGCTGTGTGAAAGGAGTTCTGACTGAAAAACACATCGGTGATGACCTACAGCCAATGAGAGAGCAAGTTTGGGGAGTAGTTATATGAAACGTAGTTTGCAGACCAGACAGAGTTGTTGGCGATTCTTCCTATTGTGAAGTCATGCAGTGTGTAACCTCCTGTCGCCGATCCATCCTGCAAAGTGAACACAGCAGCAGCAACTGAATGCTACCCCAGACAGTCGTGCAGTGTGAAAACAACAGTGATCCAACGACTTTGAAAACCCTGCAGTGTGAACTCGGCATTGCTAAAAATTTTCATACAATTGTATGTATCTCTTCTGGGTTAAAACGGCCCTAACAAGGGTTAAGGGTACTTTCAGAAAATGAAATACGATTGGATTAATTAAATTAGTGTGTGCAAACATATCTAGTGTTAAAGAGATCTGGACTGATTCAAAAATCAAATCAAATCAAATCTCTTTATTGTCACACATCATGTACACAAGTGTACCGATGGTGAAATTCTTAGGTACAGGACTCTGTGCCATGTCAGTACAAGCAACAATATATGAAAAATTTACATATACATAACCGACAATATACAACAGTATACACACTTTACACAATATACACATTTGCACAATATACAATAAACAATGGACAATTGTACACAATATACAATACACATTTTCCATAATATACACATAGTAAACTGTATTCTCAAGAGACTTATAGATGTATGTATAGCTTTTATATTGACTCACAGTGATGTATACTGTTAGTGTTTTGCTGTGAAGTTCAGTGCAGTAGTTGTTAGTGCAGAAGAGAGATGGAGCTGCATGTGCTCTAAGCTGTGCAGTGCAAGACATGCTACAGTGCTGTCAGAGTCAGTGTGGCTGGTGTGTAGATGGAGTCCAGTGTGAGGGGTAGGGGTAGGTGGGTGAGTATCGTTTGTTATCTGGAGTTCAGCAGCCTGATGGCCTGTGAGAAGAAGCTGTCTCACGTTCTGCTGGTTCGGGTCCTGATGCTGTGGTACCGTCTGCCTGAAGGTAGCAGCGAGAAGAGTTCATGGCTCGGGTGGCAGGAGTCTCTGATGATCTTCCGTGCTTTCCTCACACATCGCTGGGTGTAGATGTCCTGGAGGGAGGGAAGCTCACTTCCGACGATGTGCTGGGCCGTCTGAACTATTCTTTGCAGGGCTTTCCGGTTGAGAGTGGTGCAGCTCCCATACCAGTCGGTGATGCAGCCAGTCAGGATGCTCTCCACAGTGCAACTGTAGAACTGTCTGAGGATTTTTGAGCTCAGACCAAATTTCTTCAGTCGCCTGAGGAAGAAGAGACGCTGGTGGGCCTTCCTCACTACTGATTGTGTGTGAGTGGTCCAGGTGAGGTCCTCGGTGATGTTTACGCCGAGGAACTTGAAGCTGCTGACCCGCTCTACTGGAATCCTGTCGATGGTGATGGGGGGTTGCTCACTGGTCCGCCTCCTGAAATCCACTACCAGCTCCTTGGTCTTACTGATGGTCAGAGAGAGGTTGTTGTTGTTGTGGCACCAGTTAGTCAGGGTGTGCACCTCTTCTCTGTAGGCTGATTCATCGTCTTCAGTGATCAGGCCTACCACCGTGGTGTCATCCGCAAATTTGACGATGACGCTGGAGCCGTGCGTGGCTACACAGTCATGCGTGTACAGGGAGAACAGGAGAGGGCTGAGAACACAGCCCTGAGGGGCTCCAGTGTTGAGGGTCAGTGGGGAGGAGATGTTGCTGCCTACTCTGATCACCTGCCGTCTGCCTGTCAGGAAGTCCAGGATCCAGCTGCACAGAGAACTGTTCAGACCTAGATTCAAAAACACAAACCCGTAAACTGACTGTGAGCATCAGGCTCGTGATATCAGAGCTGCTCAGATACACACAGACACGCATATATATGACACAGCGAATGAGCGATGATATCCACACAGAGAGAAAGCTGGAAAACAAGACTGATTCCCGCAGGAACAGCCCGATCTCACTCTGCCTTCCAGCCTGGAACTAATTGGTGTGAGATGAAGTTTCTGTAGGTATTATAAACGCCAGCGCAGAGAGAGAGAGACAGAGAGAGAGACAGAGAGAGACAGAGAGAGCAGAGCTAACAGCTTTACAGCGAGATCATCACTACATCAGAAAACAATGCCGGCTGATTCATGTTTGTTTTGCAGTGACATGAAATGTCATTTCCAGACTGATGAAATAAACCTGTGTCATTTTTATCCGACTGACAAATATTGAGACTTTGTAAACAAATTTGAATTAAAAATGCAAAGAATCATTTTTATTGCAACTTCAATCACCAAGACTCACCAAAAAACATTCAACTCAGTGTTATTTTAGTTTCATTCAGATACTATTATAGTGTTGTTTATATTTTGAATTAGAGTTTTTTTTCTCTCTGCTTTCGTGTTAATTTTAGGAATTTTGCTATGTTTTTGCAATTTTTAAATGTCTGTTGTTGTTGTATAACTGTTTATATATTTTAATTTTAGTTATTTTACTACTCAAAGTCTGTTATTTTAGTATCATTCAAATACTATTAGTGTTTATTTTGAATTAAAATTTTCATGTTAATTTTGGTTATAGATCTTTTCTGGCGTGTTTGTGTTATTTTTGTTAGTTTTTATATGTCTATACTGTTTTTTTTATTATTTTGATTTCTTTTTATAGTTATCTTGGTACTTCAAATATTATTGAAGTAATTAAAAAAATAGTTTTGTTGTAGTTTTGTCATTTTTATTAGTTTTTGTTGTTTTTAAATATGTATATATACAGTTTTTCGTCATTTTTATTTCATTTTCATTTCATTTTCATTTTATTTTAGTCCATT
Organism: Tor tambroides; assembly: GCA_021397915.2. Lineage (NCBI taxonomy): Eukaryota > Metazoa > Chordata > Actinopteri > Cypriniformes > Cyprinidae > Tor > Tor tambroides. Next base: position 9,919 of record JAFVLL020005946.1, on the reverse strand, counting down.
AAAAAAAAAACAAAATTGGCTTGGAAGCTATCTGAAATAGGATAAGTTTAAACTCTGTGCTAAATAAGAGTCCTGCACACAGTCTTTCACTTCCAGACAGATCTGTGAGTGTCTCGGTCAGATTCATTTACGGTTTATTTATTTATCAGAACGGATCACAAACGTTTCGACATTCTGTCTCTGCATTGATCGCGTGAGCTCAGCGGTTTTGCTGAGTGTGTTTGACTAATGAGGGAGCGTTTGACTCTCTGAGATCGAATAAATGACCTTTGGAGACTCGCACGGCTCGACCAATCAGCAGCCGGACGTCTCGTCATGTGACCGGAGTCTGACTTTGCCACAAACACACGCGAGACGCGCAAATGTCAATTTGTGCAGAAGTCAATAGCAGGGTTGATGTGTAAAACACTGGAGGTCGTGACATTTACAATCGCAGGAGTCAGTTTGATGTCTTGATTTAATCAGATGGAGCGTCTCCATGGGCTCAGATGATACACTCAATTAAATCACAACCACAGATATTAAATCACAATCATAGATGCACCACAAAAATACACTGCCAAAAATTCAATCACTTCATTATTCTTGTTTTCCTGTATAAATATCTAAACATTCATCAAGATGCATTTACCGGAGAATCAAAATGATTTATTATTTATAATGATTTATATATATATATATATATATATATATATTATTTAAGATGTCTTTTTTTTCCTGAAAAGCAGTCACAAATGAAGTCACTTAATGCTTAAAACATGAAATAGATATCTATTTAAATGGAAAACAGATTTTGCTGACCATAGATATTTTATTAATTAATTGGATTATTTTATGATATTGGTTATTTTATTTATTTATTTATTTATAAAAATAGTCCTTGTAAGGAATCATTTTGAGTCTAATTTTGCTTCTCCAGTAAAACTTGACTTAAGAATATTTAGACATTTCTTGAAAACAAGACACAAATACTATTTTTGTCTTTTTTTTAAGTTACATGATTTTACATTTTAACTATTTTATGCTTTAGTAATGTCTCTGAATTATCTTAATTATCTGCAAATATTTGTGTAATTATTTATTACAATTACTATTCAAGTAAATTATTTATTATTAATTGCCATTTCATGTCAGCACTTTATTGCTGTTTTTAATTGAGTTGCAATTATTTTCCATGCCACACAATTGCAGTTGATGCATTCGAACTCACACTGAACCTGGAATATGCTCGGAATATGAATGTATTATTAATTAATTAATGAATATGCAAATGTTAATATTTAAAGAGCCGAAGCGGTCTGGTATCTGGGTTCTTCAGATGTTCTCCGTGCATGTAAAGTGAAGCAGAAGATCACAGGCGATACAGCAGAGCAGATCGGCCTCTTCACAGGATATTTATAGCTTGAGGTTTCTGTTTTGTGATATGATGTGGTCGCACACGAAAGATAAAATCCATACGCCTGGCGTCCCGAATGCTTTTAAATGAGCCGTTGATTCCAGGCAGCTCTGATACATTGATTTATGTGGGACGATGCTGCTCTTCATCCTCCTCTCAGAAACGCTCATTATTTCATCTGTTTCACTGAAGGTCAGAGGACATGATGTCAATCTATGCCAGTTCACTTTACAGTGTTTTATATGGGATGGTTTTTAACATACAACTGCTTTTTTTCTGGTAATAAAGTTTGAATAACCATATGAAAGTGTTTCCTTCCACAGGGTTTTAGAGAGTTGATCATGAATGTCTCTGAGTTTGATTTGTGTGAAAGTCGCTGCAGTAACGGTGTTTTTGCGCTCAGATGAATGTGTGTTTAGACTCCAGGTGAGAGAAACGCAGACAGACAGAGACAGACGGATATATCTGTGTGAGGAGGGAAAGGTCACGAACAGGTCGAGATTGAAACCAGCCTTTGAAAATCAACCTTTAGCAACAGAAACGCTTTCAAACAGACGCGAGTCTCAAACACTCGCAGTGACATTTCTAACACTCCCACACGTGATTTCACTGGACGTTCAGACACAATGCTGTCATTGAGAATAAAGATCTGCATGTGACTTTGACTTGCAGCAGAAATCCAAACCTTTAAACAATTACTACTACATCAGTATGATCAAAAGTGCCAGTAAAGACATTTATAATGTTAAGAAAGATTTCAAATAAATGTTCTTTTGAACTTTCTGTTCATCTGTGAATCCTGAAAACATAAAATGCATCACGGTTTCCACAAAAATATTGTGCAGCACAACTGTTTTCAACATTGATAATAATCAGAAATGTTTCTTGAGCAGAAAATCAGCATATCAGAATGATTTCTGAAGATCATGTGATACTGAAGACTGGAGAAATGATCAGCTTTGATCACAGAAATAAATTACATTTTAACAGATATTCACATAGAAAACAGCTGTTTAAATTGTAATTAAATTTATCCATTTTTACTGTTAAATAAATGCAGCCTTGGTGAGCAGAAGAGACATCTTTCAAAAACATTACAAATATATTCATTGTCCCAATCGCCACAATATGCAGTATATTAAATATGCTATTTACGCTACCCTTCAAAAGTTGAGATTTTTACTGTTTTAAATATGTCCAAGGCTGCATTTATTTGATCAAAAATACAGTAATATTGTGAAATGTGTAGTGCTGGGTAGTAGCTAATTACATGCAATCTGGGTTACATAATCGGATTCCAAATATGAAGTACTTTTAGACTATATTTACTTTTTATGAATTACATGATTACATATTATTTACGTAATGGCAATACTTTATTCATAATTGATTGATTCAACATTGCTTCAGCTACTGATGAACACGTTCAGTTTTATTTTAATTATTACTCAGTTGGTTATTTTTCTGTGCGTTAGTTTGGAAGGCGTTTGTCTTTCAAACAGAAGGCAATAAAATAAATATTTTAATAATGAAGTATCACATGTTCACTATTCTCTGACGTTGTTTTTGGTCAGGTAAACAAATAAAATGTTACCTTTTTCTTTTTTCAGTAAGTGTTTTATTTTGATTCACTTGTAAATGATTAAGTTTTAATTTAACATTTTCGTGATTGAATTAATTATTAGCTTTTTAATAAACTCATCAACCCTCTGCAGTTCCTTCACAAAAACAATTTGGGGAACCTTGACGTAATATAATGTTTAATGCACTTCATATTGTTAATTACAACAAATGGAATACATTTTCTTACTCTTTTGTTTTTAATATCAACAAGGTATATGATTATCCTATTGGAATCAATGGGAAAAATGAGAAATGAGAGTAATCTAAAAGTAGTCTGATTATATTTCCTAAAATGTGTAATGTAATGGCTTGTAATACTAACAACAATTTTTGTCATGCAATTTGGAATGGATTAAAATTTGTAAGCAATCTATGTATTGCATCCTTGATGAATTTCTTTAAAAAAAAAAAAAAAAAAAGTTGTTTTATGGAGATAATTGGGCTCAACATGCCATTTATCACTCTGAATGAAGTTAAAACATGCTCTCGAACTAAACAGATAACGGAGAGACAACAGTAGTTCATCCGCTGCGGTGGTCTGTGTCATTGGTCAGATGTGAAAGGTCAGAGAATCAGTGATTTGATAAGAGTCAGTCTCTACATTGATCATGTGAAGAAACTGAACGTGAGGATGGTCAGCCGGTCTGAGGTCTCTGAGTTTAATATTCTTAGTGGAAAAGAGAAACATTTATCAAATAACGGAGTGCTGCAGCTTCTTTCCAGTGTTTTGCTGCACTGATCATGTTCAGAGTCATTTAAAACACTGCTTGTGTACAAATTCAGCTCTTCAATAAAACATTGACTTTCAAAGCTGAGATTGATCCTCCTGTTATTATTCACCATCCACAGGTTCATTTGTGAAGAGCTGAGAGAGATTACAGGACAGGCTTTTATTTCAGTCGCTCAATCCTGAACGCAAACAGACGAATGAAAAACATTCCCTCAAACGTCTCAGAGCCGCATGGTATTGTTATTCAGAGAGCTATCGACAGTTTAACTAACTTTAAACTTTCAAGGTTCTTCAAACTGTTGAGCTGAATGAAAAAACTGAGCGCTGAATGGATCGGATATTATTACATACGTTTGAACATGCAAATCCGCATCCATTTGGAGCCGCTTCCTAATGTGGTTGTGAATCAGATGCGTATCGGATATATCTGGACATCTAATCCGTGTCCAAACAAGTGCATCCCATTCCCACTGGAATTACAAACCACCACACGTTTGCCCACAGAGATCGGTTTTCTCAGGCTGCGTTTTCACCGCAAGCCCATCATATCCTGCCTGTTTACATTCACACAACATTACATCTGAGATCTGGGTTTTGAAGCTCTGTGTTGTTTACAATTATTACAATCATTTCTGTAATTCACATCGGGTTGTGCGTTAATTCTAATGCTCACATGTGGTTATCCTGCTGATGTCGTGATCACCAGCCAACATTGACAAGTTTAAGCTGTCATTGATTTTTAAAACAAAATTTCACTGAAAAAAATAAAATCGTTAGGTATTTTATTTAGGGTTGTTAGATGCAGAATTCTGAAACGAAGCAGTGCAGCAATTTCAACAATTCTGAACTAATTAGCAATGCTGCTGTTGTAATTACTTTATTTCACAGTTATATTACACGTAATCATTTTAAATTTACATTTAATCATTTAGCAGACGCTTTTATCCAAAGCAACTTACAAATGAGGACAATAGAAGCAATCAGACCAACGAGAGAGCAACAGTAAACAAGTCTCAGTTAGTCAAGCACAGTACACAGAGCTATGGTTTTATTTATTTATTTTCAGTGTTGGGGAAAGTTATTTTTAAAAGTAATGCATTACAATATTGCGTTACTCCCTTAAAAAGTAACTAATTACGTTACTTTTTGTGGAAAGTAATGTGTTACGTTACTTTTGCGTTACATTTTAAATCTGGGCAGGGCTTGCTTGTTTGTTTTTAATATAAAAAAGTTCTATTTTTGGCAAATATAAAAGCCTTTTCACACCAAAAGTGAAATGAATACACCTCAGGTTGAAGGGAAAGTAAATTTACGTCTGTACAGTAGAATGCAGAAGAAGAAATTTCAACACACTTCAGCAATAAAAAAGACGCACAAATGTTTGTCTGGAGTAATTTTTGCTTATTAGTATGTTTGAACTGGATCATCGAATGTCAGAAACAAAGACATTGGTTAATAGAATGGGATTAAATACATAAAAGATATTTGTGTTGTTTAACATTTAGTTATTGCAGGTTTGCGTCATATTCTGAGTTGCGTTATTTTTATTCACTTTGAGGAATACAGAATCTGTTTTTTGCGAGTAAGATGAATTAATGCATATTCAGTAACATCTTCTGATTTCTCTCAACATGGGGACAGGAGAGCTGTAATCAATAAATGGGGAAGAAAACTCAGATATTCTCTTGTAAATTAAAAAGTAATGCGTTACTTTACTTGTTACTTGAAAAAAAGTAATCTGACTATGTAACTTGCGTTACCCCCAACAATGTTTATTTTATGAATAGAATAGAACATAACAGGTAAGTGTTAGTATTAGCTGGTCAGGTGTTAATGACCCATAGATAAAGCACTTACTGAAAACCATTTGTTCTTATTGTGAAGAACATTTTAATCATCTAAAGAACCTTTTGTGGAGTGAAAAGATTCCATGGATGGTAAAGGTTCTTTGTGGAACCATTGATGTCAATAAAGAAGCTTTATTTTTAAGAGTGAATTGTTGCGAAGAGTCAGGCTGGGTTAGATCCATATGCAGCTTTTATTAGAGAAGTCAAACAGGCAGAGTCAAGTACCAGCGAACAGAACAATAGAGGCAATGCAGAGACAATGATGAGAAACAGGCAATAAGTCGGGGCAGGCAGCGAGATTCAGAGTCCAATAAGCAATCCAGGTCAGGGCAGGCAGAGAACGATCAAAAACGGTAAACAGTCCAAGGTCAGGAGAAAAGCAAACACGGGTAAATGCTCAGAAATGATAGCCGGGGCAAATCAAGACTTCGCGGAGTGCTGGTGTGTGTGTGTGGTTTATATGTGTGTGTGTAAATGAGGTGCAGGTGTGGTGCGCAATCAGTCCCAGGTAAGAGGCATGATGGGAGTTTGAGTTCTACAATGGTAATCAGTACTCTGGAGATGGATCCCTCTGGTGGTGCAGAGGAGGAGGCACAGGAGCCTCCTCTGTAACAGAGCCCTCCCCCTGCGAGCGGCTCTTGACGTGAGGAGGCAAGCGACGGGGTCTTCCTCGAGGTTGAGGGGCCGGCTTCTCCGGATGCGTCCGATGAAATTCCTCAGTGAGTGTGGAGTCTAGGATGTCTCCTGAGTTGACCCAGGATCGCTCCTCCGGACCGAACCCCTCCCAATTGACCAGGTACTGAGTGTACTCACCGGCGTCTGGAGCCAAGCAGCTCGTGCACACGATACGCTCCGCCGTCCACCAGAATTGGGGGGTCTGGGATACGGCTCCCTCCTCCGTCACTCCTCTCGGACCACCAGCGGGTTTCAGCAGAGAAACATGAAATGTAGGAGAGATACGATAATTAGAGGGCAGGTCTAATCGGAATGATACAGGAGAAATTTGTCTAATAATTTTGAATGGACCAACATAATTGGGACTGAGTTTTCTGCATGGGAGTCTGAGTCGAAGATCCCTGGTGGATAGCCAGACCCATTGACCGGGGGAATACACGGGAGCGGGGCGACGATGGCGGTTCGCTTGTTGTTCCTGACGTCTGACAGCATGAAGGAGGTGAGTGTGAGCTCGGTCCCAAACGGCCTCACTATTACACAGCCAGTCAGTTACTGAGGGGAGATCAGTGGGTTCACCAGACCAGGGGAATAATGGCGGCTGAAAACCCAGAATGCACTTGAAGGGAGTCATACCAGTAGCAGGTTTAGTAAGGGAGTTCTGTGCATATTCGGCCCAAAACAAATATCTGCTCCATTCGGATTGTTGTTGTTGACAGTAAGAACGCAGAAATCGTATCACCTCTTGGTTTAGGCGTTCCATCTGTCCGTTGGATTGTGGGTGATATTCGGATGTGAGACTGATATTAACGTTGAGGTGTTTGAAGAAGGCATTCCATACTCTAGAAGTGAATTGCGGTCCCCGGTCAGATACAATGTCCTCTGGCAGGCCATAGAATCGGAACACTTGATCGCAGAGTAATTTGGCAGTTTCTAGAGACGTGGGGAGCTTGGGTAGAGGAATCAATCGGCAGGCCTTGGAGAATCGATCAACAATGGTGAGTATGGTGGTGTTACCTCGTGAATTGGGCAGGTCTGTGATGAAGTCAATGGCGATGTGAGACCACGGTCGGAGTGGTGTGGGTAGTGGAGTTAGGAGACCAGCAGGTAGTTGTCTGAGAGACTTGGAAGTGTTACAGGTCGCGCAGTTGTGAATGAACGCAGTTGTGTCCGTCAACAGGGTGGACCACCTGAAACGGTTTCTGAGAAGTTGTCTCGTGGCAGTGATTCCTGGGTGGCCTGAACTGGGTGCAGTATGTACCTGAGCGATGAGTCGTTGACGTAGAGGTTCAGGAACGAAGACGAGATTGGCTGGGCATTCAGCAGGTGGCGGTTCTTGGAGATTCATTTGTTCTCTGTCATTATGTCCCACTGTACCGGGGCCACTAGTAGACTTTCGGGAAGAATATTATCATCAGTGGATGTGGGAATTGTCTCCTCCGTCTGGCGGGAGAGAGCGTCGGCCTTGGTATTCTTGGAACCCGGTCGGTAAGTCACAGTAAATCGAAACCTTGTGAAAAACAGAGCCCACCTGGCCTGTCGGGGATTTAGTCTTTTGGCAGAATGGAGATACTCGAGGTTCTTGTGGTCCGTGAGGACAATGAATGGGTGGATCGATCCCTCCAGCCAATGTCGCCATTCTTCGAGGGCTAACTTCATGGCTAATAGTTCGCGGTTCCCCACGTCATAGTTACGTTCGGTGGGTGTCAGCTTACGTGAGAAGAAAGCGCATGGAAACATTTTGGCCGGTTTACCATGACGCTGTGATAATACTGCGCCTACCCCGGTGTTGGAAGCGTCGACCTCGACGATAAATTGTTGTTCGGGGTCAGGGTGTCGTAGGATGGGTGCTAAAGTGAATCTGGTTTTCAGTTCATCAAAAGCTCGGCGTGACTCTGTGGACCAATTTAGGCGGCCTGTGTGACGTTTGGTCATGGCGGTTAGAGGAGCAGCAATGACACTAAAGTTTCTGATGAAACGTCTGTAGAAATTTGTGAATCCTAAGAAACGTTGGAGTTCTTTGAGCGTGTGGGGAAGAGGCCAGTTTAGAAAGGCTTCGACCTTTCTCTCATCCATGGCTACCCCCTCCTGGCTGATCACATACCCTAGGAATGAGGTGCTTGTTTGATGAAATTCACATTTTTCGGCTTTGGCATAAAGTTGATGTTGAATGAGTCGTTTCAGAACTGACCTGACATGACGGACATTTTCCTCCATGGTATTTGAGTAGATCAGGATATCATCAATGTACACTATGACCCATCTATCCAGCATGTCGCGGAAAATATCATTCATGAAAGATTGAAACACTGAAGGACTGTTGGCTAGGCCGAAGGGCATAACGAGGTACTCATAGTGCCCACTAGTGGTCGAAAAGGCAGTTTTCCACTCATCTCCCTCTCGAATGCGTACCAGGTTGTAAGCATTACGTAGATCTAACTTGGTATAATACTTGGCCCGGCGAAGCTGTTCTAAGGTGGTGGGAACCAGAGGTAATGGGTATCGGAATTTGATGGTGATGTCATTTAGGCCACGATAGTCAATGCAAGGCCGCAAACCTCCATCCTTCTTCTTCACAAAGAAGAAGCCAGCGGATGCGGGAGAGGTTGATGGTCTAATGAAACCCTTGACTAGTTCTTCTTCAATGTAGCGTTTCATAGCCTCGGATTCAGGTTGTGACAGTGGGAAGATTCTTCCCTTTGGTGGAGTGGTACCTGGCATGAGGTCGATGGCACAGTCGATTGAACGATGTTCGGGTAGTTGAGATGCTCCCTTCTTGCTGAAGGCTTCATGGAGGTCAGAATATTCTGAGGGAAACTTTACTTTGTCAGGCTCTGGAACGGTTGGACCAGGAACATAACTGTGAGCGCGAGGGACCTTAGACAAACATCGGTCTTGGCAAGTGGGGCCCCATTGGGTGATCTGACCCTCGCTCCAGGAGATGTGGGGGTTGTGGTTACGTAGCCAGGGTAGTCCAAGGATGAGTGAATGATTAGATGAGTTGATGACATAGAACTGGATGGTCTCAGAGTGCAAGGTTCCGATGCGTAATTTCAATTCGTCGGTGAGTCTGAGAATCTTTCCATCGGCGAGCGGATGTCCGTCTAGCGCCTCCACTGTCAAGGAGGAGTTACAGGGAATTAATTTCAGATTGTGTTCAATGGCAAACTCACTAGAGATGAAATTTCCTGCCGCCCCTGAGTCTAACAAAGCTGTGGTAGTGATAATTTCATCTTGGGTGATTATCTGGGCTGGTAGTTTTACACTAGTTAGGGGAGCAGTATATTTATTTGGAGCACTCACCGCTTGATTCTTAGTCGTCGGTCGAACTGGGCAGGAGGATTTCATGTGTCCGGGCTGGCCAAAATAAATACATAGATGGAGTTGCATGCGACGTTCTCGCTCTTCGGGTGTGAGGTGAGTCACCCCTAACTGCATGGGTTCGCTGGCAGGGACAGTTTCATAAGGAGAGTGGGGTGTGGCTCGCATTGAGCGTCGTGAACGGATTAAGTTGTCGATTTGAATGGCTAGGTCGATGAACTCACCCAAACTTTTCCCTTCATCCCGGCAGGCCAGTTCAGACTGCAGTTCTGAGGTTAATCCTCTTCTGAACAGGAGTTTTAGTGTGTCCTCTACCCAGGTGGTTTGAGC
>JAFVLL020005945.1:0-10647 GCA_021397915.2 Tor tambroides | reverse complement strand
TTTTTTTTATTGTTTTATTTATTTGCAGATCAGCAGTATACAGGGCTGTGTTATTAATCATGTTGTTTGAAAACTCTCATGATTTCTGTAGAGTATAAAAGGAGACTTTCAGGAGACGTAAATAACTTTCTTTAAATTATCTCACTTTGTGAAGTTAAAGTTGTTTATTTTGGGTGAAATATTCCCTTAAAAGCTGTTTTATTTTAAATCAGTGGTAAGTAATATTACACTTGCATGGAAAGTTTAAAACATGCTGATATGACTTTGGTGTCTTTTTTATTTTTCATGCATCTATGTTTTAAGTCCATGTGTTTTTGCAGTTTTCATTCCAGCCCCCCAAAAAATCACTTACTATGTGTTAAAAAAATGTAAAGTAAAAGTTATACTGAATTTCTCTGGTATTTTAAAGACAAGAGTAAGGACTTGAAAAAAAGAGCAAATTCCAGAGCAGTTTCCGGCCTCGCTCTGCTGGGTTCAGGCCGCTGTGTGATAGTGATGTCACCTGCCCCTCAGCCTATGGCCATCCATTTCAGTCACATGACCACATGCTCCGCCCATTGTTATTTTGCACCCATCCACTCTGAACACACATTTTTGATTATGATCACACTGATATCATTTTTAAACTTTAACATACGTTTACTGTGACTTTTGGAAACAGCATGAATTTTAGACTTTTTGCTACATCTGTAATAAATATTAAACGAGTATAAATTTAGCATTTTTAACAGAATAATGCTGCAGTTTTATATTGCAGTGTGAACTTTAAGTTTTATTTTGGATGAAAACGTTTGTTTTATGTGAGGATCTGTTCATCATCAAGTCTTTGTTGACATAAGTTTAGAATTATTAAAGTTTTATTTTCAATAATTACATATTTCTGTTCTTCTGAACATAATTCTTAAAAAGTTTAAGTGCGTATGATTGGCATGTGTCTCCATTTGCATGGATTTCTATTCATTCCCATTCATCTTCGTAATTTTAAGTTGAAAAGTTGAAATTGAAGGTGGACTCCGTTCCACATGATAGCTGATTATTTTCTATATATGTATGAAATTTTGTCATTACATTTCTGTTATGATTTTTGATTGTAAAGTTTTGCTTTGTTCGCTGCACAGATATACGGTACCAGTGTAGAGTTTCATTTTATAATAAAAAAAAAAGTAGTGATCAAAATATAAAACAAATAAATAAATCTGGACAATCAACCAAAAATAAAAATAAAAAATTCAGATAATTTCTCATATTCATATAAAATATTCATATAATTTGATATTTTTTTAAATGAAATAGTTCATTTATGTAAGTGAGGATAGCAAAATAAAGTAAACTGTGACATATTATACCCAAAAATTCTTCATACAGTGGACTACCAGTAAAACAGATAAACATTTGGGACCAAAAATTGTATTTGACACTTTGACCTGAGCATGTTTTGTTACATAGCTTTCTATCAAACTTATCTGACATTATCAAGGTTTGTTCTGACACTGTTTAACTTAGTTTTTGTCATATTTTCTTACCATTTTCTAAACTATAGCAAGTAAACTGTGATAATGTGAGAAATATTGAAGGTGTCTGAATAAATTTTGGGTTGACTGCATATATTAGTGCTGTCAAATGATTAATCGCGAAATAATAGTTTTTGTTTATGTAATATATGTGTGTATACTGTGTATATTTATTATGTATATAAAAATACACACACATACAGTATACATTTTGAAAATATTTACATGTATTTACATGCATATATGTATATAATGTGTTATATATAAATATATTTAATATACAAATAACATTTCGCTTAGATATATACATGCATGTGTGTATTTATATAGTCATAATAAATATACACAGTACACACATATTATGTAAACAAATACTTTTATTTTGGATGAGATTAATCACGATTAATCATTTGACAGCACTACTCTATATATATATATATATATATATATATATATATAATAATATTATTATTATTATTACATTTATACATTTTAATATTAATTATATTATATTAATTATATTAAAATATTTTTTTAAAATAAAGGAATTCATTTTAAACAGAAAACTTTAGGTTATGAAACAGGAGTTGAGTCCAGTATTTCTAAACTGGTACTGTATATCAGCCATATTCCTTCACCATGCAAAGAACTGATTTCTATTCTGTTCAAGCACACGCTCCTGGCTGTGCGTCCATCTCCATCTCACCCTCATCTCTGGTATTGACGGCCTGCTGTGTGTTTCTAGGCTGAGGGGGCCCAGGAGACTGCTGAGGGTAGCGGGGCTCCCTCTAGTGGTGTCTCGGCCACCCAGCCGTCAGCCGGCGCTGCCCAGGAGAATGGGCTGAAGGAGGGCGGCCCCTGCAGGAGTGAGGAGCTCCGGGACCCGCAGGGCCTGGACTCGCTCATCCCTGAAACAAGTAAGTTTGTGTGTAACCCGGCCCGAGAAACACGAAAAGACTAACCCCGTCAGAGTAGAGGTCCTTTAGAACTGAAGACTCTCATTCACCACATTCACTTTCCATTCCTCATGTTTACTGCTGAATATTATTTGTTTCTCCATCATTTCATATATTACTTTGTGGCATTTTTTTTTCTTTAGCTCTTAATTTTATGCTGCATGTGAATTGTTTGTTAATCCGTTGTCTGGTTTACCACTGTACAAGAGGTCGACCGATTAATAGTGTGAAACCAATAATGAAATTGGGGGGGGGGGTCTGATTACTGATTAATTTGTCTGATTTTTTGATCTAAATATTGAATAAAAACACTGAATGTAACATTTTATTTTATTTTTTTATTAAGAGCAAAATATTGAATAGAAACATTGAATGTAACATTTTATTTCTTTAAGTAAAATGAAATTATTGAAATTAAAACATTGAATATAACATTTTTGAGTAAATTCAAAATGTTAAATAAAAACATTGAATGTAACATTTACATTTTTTAAGTAAAATAAAAAAATTTAATTAAAACATTGACCATAACATTTTTAGAGTAAATTTTAAACTTTTTTAAAGTAACATTTTAGGTAAGATCAAAATCTTCAATAAAAATTTGAATAGACATTTTATTTTTTTAATTGTGTCAAAATATTGAATAAAAACATTGTAACATTTAATTTAAGTAAAATCAAAATATTTAATAAATACATTGAATGTAACATTTAATTTTTTTTAAGTAAAATCAAAAATATTGAATAAAAACATTAAATGCACATTTTATCTTTTTAATTAGGTCAAAATATTGAGTAGAAACATTGATGCAACATTTTAATTTTTTAAGTAAAATAAAAATATTAAATCCTAGGACACTGATGTAAGATTTTGAAATCAAAATATTGAATAAAACATGGAGTATGCATTTTATTTTTAATTGTCAAAATATTGAATAAAAACATTGAATGCACATTTTATTTTTTAAAGTAAAATTAAAATATTAAATACAAGACACTGAATATAAAATTTTATAAAGTAAAATCAAAATATTAAATAAAAAAAATTGAATACAACATTTTATTTATTTATTTTTATTTTTAAAGTAAAATCAAAATATTGAAAAAAAAAAAAGAATGATTTTTTAGGTATTCTTAAGTTATTTTTGTAGGTATTTTTTTTTTTTTAGGTATTTTTAGGTTATTTTTGCTTAAAACAAATTGAATGTTTAACTTTAATTATGGTAAATCACTTAAAGAGTTACTCAGTATAATTTTGCCAGAAAAAGTTTTATCATCATATGTTAATGTCAAAAAATCTTGTGTAATATAACTTGTTTGTTTGTTTGCTGGTTTTTATTGTATTGTATTTGTTTTGCCATGAAAACAGCCTGTGATGCTGACATGGCATTAAATAAATATATACTACTACTACTTAATTATTAGTTATTTGAACAGTTAATCTGTTATCGGTGCAGATCAATCAATCGGTCGACCTCTGCGCTGAACAGATGTTTTTAAAGCACAGTTTTCTGATCTCCAAACCGTCTTGACCTCTTCTTATTTTTCAGGCATCTAACTCGACTTTTTGCTATCACTCTGCCCTTTTCATTTCACCCCCGACCACTTCCTCTCCTCCCCTTGTTTATGTCCTGTCCCTCCTCTGTCCTGTCTTTCTCCACACTCTGTGATGCAGATTGAGTCTTTCAAGCTAAATTTCCGCGAGAACGCCCGCTCTCGCACGGACCACGGCGCCGACATCATCACCTGGCCCGTCTCGGGTGACAGCCCTGTCCACCCTCACCTGCTCCGCAGCAGCGTCTCGCTCAACGACTCCCTCGCGACCGCCGGCCTCCCTCGCTCTCACACCACCCCGGCCCTCCTCTCCTCCCAGGAACAAGGGGGCGGCGTCGGCTCGTTCACCGGACTCCGGACGTGATTTCTGTCTTTTCATTGGTCCGCTGCTCTCTAAACCCCGCCTCCTACCATTGCTAAGACTCATATGATTGGTGTGCTCTCTGTTCGGTGAGGCTGTACAGACTACAGTCATCAGGATGTGCCTCAGTCGAAGCCGGCTGGGAGTGAAATCTGTAAACTCCGACGTTACACATGGCTAAACTCACGCTACTCATACCTAGCTACATCACTTGTTGTAGAGCATGAATCTAGTTTAGTTTCTTTCTTTTTTTTTTTTTTATCTGTGTTCCAACTCCTGGACCGGTATTCATAATCAAACCTGCGCATGCCCATCTGATCACCACACACAAACACATCTGGATCCATCTGGACATCATCTCTTGCTGCCTTCAAGTCCTCATGGGACGTTTGTGCTTACGAGTTATTTACCATGCGATCGTGTCATGAAAAATCACTTTCTGACAAAATCAAGCTTTTTTTTTTAGTGCCAAAGCTACAAAATGAAGAGCAAAAGGGATAGTTCACCCAAAAATGAAAATTCTGTCATTAATTACTAACCCTTATGTTGTTCCAAACCCGTAAGACCTTCGTTCATCTTCGGAACACAAATTAAGATATTTTTGATGAAATCCGAGAGCTCTCTGATGCTCCCATATAGACAGCAAAAGACTACCACAATCTTTTTTTTTTTTTCTTTTTTACAGTGTAGAAACAATTTCCACTAGAAATTGCTAGTAATTTTCACAATTACATTCAATGCATTAATTAAACATGCAATTTTAAAGTAGAAAACCAGAAACATTTTCTTGTAAAAAATACAGTTTTACTACTACTAAAAATCATTTTTACAGTGGTGTCTTTTTAAAAACATAATTCAACATTTAATATATATTCAACATGTAAAAAATATGCAATCTACTCAACTTTACTGCAGTTCTGTAGTTCACATCATACATCTTCGCAGAGATTACCAATCTTTGAATTTTCAGATGCAGCGAAAGCTTGGATAAGCTTGCTTTTCCTGTCTCCACATTTGCATGCGTATACATGGAAGTCAATAAAATGCAAAGTGTAGTGTGAACATCCCTTTATGCCTCATGAACTGACTAAAGTATTTTCTGAAACATTTACACTTAAAATAGCTAATAACAGCTTTAACTTAGAAAGTCTCCCAACATGAGCTGCTAGATTTTGTCGGCGCTCGTCTCGTAAGCACGATCATTCCCGCTTGATCTGAAGGCAGCTTCATTCAGCAAACAGGGCTGTCATGTGACCCTGTCATGTGACCCTCTCTCACCTCACCCTTGACCTCCAGTAGAGCTGACATTGAAGCACATAGGCTTTCTGAAACTATTCGTGATGGTGTGTTTGAGTGAATACTGTAGCAATGCACTGTGTTGTTAAACGCTTTCTTTTGACTCTTTATTTTTGTGACCAGCGGATGTTTCCTTTTCCTCGTTATTGTAAAGCAATATAACGTCTCCTACAATGCCTATAAGACATGAAACTCCACGTAAACGCACAGCAAACAGCGCTCATAGTGTCAAACGCAGCTCCAGACGGCTTGGTGAACGTGAAGAGGGTCTGAGATGGACGTGTGAAGGAAAATTCCCTTGTGGGAAAAGAAGTGCACTTGTAGTATACCTCACATCTTAAAAGTACATTTAATGCATTGACTATAACATGATATTACTCAAAGAAAAGCCCACTTGAGTGTATTTAAAGTATACTTTCATAACTGCACACTTTGCAATAATGTCAAATTAAGTTTTACATTGAATTCAATTTTGAGTTATTTTAATAATCTTTAAAGTACACTTATTTTGATATGTTGACTAACGTACTAAAGCGCATGTAAAATACTTGATTATTAATATTTAACTGTTATGTGCTCTGCAATATTTAAGTTTAATATATTTTACTAAAACGTAATTAAAAATATATTTAAATACATGACCTACAAGTTTCAACAGAAATGACATTAAAATATTGTTTTTAGTTTTACATACATTTACACTTTAACCATCAAAGACAAAAGAATTATGAAATTGCATGTAAAGATGTAATTAAGTCTTACTTAAAAAGCAATCTTCAGCTTATTGCATTTCATCTAAATTTAAACCATAATGCACTTTAATTTCAATTACCATGCAATTAAGTGTCTGAAAACATTAGATTCTTTCAAAGTGTATTATTTCCCTAATGCTCTTTTTAAAAGTATGCTAAAGTGTGCTTCTTTTTCACAAGGTGAAGGAAGTAGAAGTTGATTGATGCACGAGGGGTTTCTGTTAGCAATGATTGGTTGATGTTTTGGCATGGTGTACAGTAGGTGCAGTATGTTTTTATATGGAAACAGGGGTCGAGTTTGTGCCTGCCTTTGGAGGGACGCAGAGACAGAATGTCACAGCCTGAAACCTTTTACGTACTTTTAATAGTTGCTTATGAGAATCCAGTGAAATTGTGAGTGAGTCTGGTGGTGGTTTGAGTTCTTCTCTTATTGAATACGTTTCTGCAGGTCTTTTTTAAGAGTAAAAGCTTCGCATTATAGTGCGATCATGTGAGTGGAGAGGTTCCTGCGGGGTTTTAACGGTGGAGCCTGTAGCTTATTTCTCTTGTAGCATTTTCTGTTATACAGTAGTTTCTCTTCAGATAGCCTTTTTGAGGTCGCACAGAATCACACGCTTGACATGTAGCTGCTTGGTTTAGTGTCCTTTTTGATGTAATAATGGGGCGTTCTTTTTGTGTTATTTTCTTCATCTGCTGTGGGCGGGACGGTCGGACAGACATTTTTAGCGCGCTTTTCTTTTTATGAGTATGACGAATTATCGTTGCATCTATTGCTTATTCAGACCTCTTTAATCCCAGAACATGCAAAGCAATAAGACTGTCAATGTGACAGACCCCAGATTTTGATTCATAGAAATCTACATCATGCATGACAGCGTAAAGCATTCAGATCATGAAATATTATGCGATTGATCGAAAAATTGACGAGTGCATGGCCTTGTTAGAAAATCCAGTTTTTGAGAGGTAGCTTCTTTGAAATAAGTTTTAGATAACAAATACAAGTAGGACAGTGTACCTTCATTGTGTATTCTCATTTTTAAAGATTATTTAAATAATTCACTTGTGTGGAAAATGCCAAAAAATGGTTGCATTCATTTACAAATTGATGATTTGGGGGCAATAACGGTTATTATTTATAGTCTTTTTATTTTTTATTTTTTTTTTTCCAGGAAATGAGAAGTGTGTAAATATTAGGCTAAAATCTGAAGGGTCTTTTGTTAAGGACCTGTAGTCTTTCAGGACAGCGGTTGTTTGTAGTGAAAAGGTCACATTTGAATCGGTTCCCTGTGCCTGAATGATCCCCGAGAACAACCGTACTATCATTTATAGCCTCTTTAGATGTATTTACAGTTGATTTCCCTATGGTTTTACTCCTGTCTCTGTGAATGCATTTATTATTGGCATTAAAAAATACATTTGCAATGGTCAAAGAAGCTGAGGGCTGATATTATGTACCTTTAACGGCTATTATTCACATTATTATTGTCATTTTGCCCTGCAATTTTTTTTTTCAATGGAACAAATGTATTTAAACTATATTAAAGCACATGTATTTGGCCGCCGTGTCTTTAATGTTGTGGCGAGCTTGGTAGCGCTTGTGCCCAGATGATGCCAGGTGGGTCATGTCCAGATGGGCATTGATATTAGCCCTCTTAACGTCTTCTAATAACTTCTATTAACCCTTTATATTTCTATGAATCTTAGTCTTACAAGAAAAAGATACTCGGAATAACACTGTCAAACTAAAATGGGGGGATTGCATTGAATGTGTTTCAATTGCACAGATTTTATTGTGCCATGAAGGACCAGGGCATCCTGTTGAAGCAGGGAGAGGAGAGGTCCAATTATTGTTATTATTAATATTATTATTATGATTTTGTTTTGTTTTTCTTATTTGGGAGTAATCTGGGAGAGATGTTGCCCTGGAACGTAATTACACTCATAAAGATGTACAACCCTAAAGTAACATGGAAATGAATGAAACATGACATTAATGTGCAGTAGGTTGGGTTTCTCCAGATGCAGTAAGAAACTCTATAAACTGATATGAATAGAACATTCAGAAACCAGGTGAGGCTGTTTTGTCGGTTTGTTTTCCTTTATTTTATTTTTGAGTTTTTCCATGAAAATTAAATTTCTTTATATATTTTTTTGGTTTGAATGAGGTGTTTATTGTGGTTAATTGTTAACTATGATGTGATTATTAAACATTAAATAAAATAAAGTGTTTAAAACAGTGTTGGGTTTGGTCTTTACATATTAAAGCAAATATTTCTTGTCTCCAGGATCATAAGTATTTATGTGCTTCACAAATAAATAACATTTTGTTTACATTTGTTTGTTTTATATTGCAATATGAGCTCATAATTTTACATTTCTAATAGTCTCAGAACAACCTTAAAAACTGCACAGGTGTGACTTGGAGAAAATCTGTCAGGATATTGATTTTATTTATTTATTTATTTATTACTCAAGGTAATATTTTTGGGAAGAAAACTTGATATTCTGTCATTAAAAAAAAAAAAAAAAGACAAGGGGAAAACTACTTATGAAAAGGTGAGGATTTATACACTGGTTAGTTTCATATTTTGTAATATACCCTTTCATATTTTTGTAGTGTAGATATTATTTTTGCAGAGACATTACTTCCTACATCTCCATCTTTTTACTTTTCTTTTTTTTTTTCTTAATTTAATTTATTTCACTACCGTATTTCGGTACTTGTCTTTTTGCTATGTCAATATTAGTCATTTTCCATCAAGCGATCACGTGACGTCAGGCATAAACTGTCCCGCAGTCTGCGCGAGACTTCAGACTACGGCGGGAACTTTCTCAACGTCGAAGAATTTTCTCCTCAGATTTTCTAAAGATTAATTTCGACGATATAATATTCAAGGTACAAAGTTTGTGCTGATATACAGTTAAACCAATTATATAGATTATATTTTTTGTAAAGTTTTAAAGTTTAAGGATCTTTTATTCAGAAAAATACAGCAGACAGAACTGTCAGATGTGGCAACGGTACGTAACGACATTTTACACCTTAAGCTTTTTTGTTTTAAATTCACTTATTAAAGTGCTTAATTACATGTTATTGTTGCTAACAGTAATTTTAATGACAGACTCAAAGTGATTTGAAAACCACAAAGACGTGAATTTTACCGAAGGATATCTAGTAACGTTATGTGAATGACGCTTAATCTGATGAAGATTAAATATATTGTGTATAACGTTACAGTAGCTGTATTAAACCAAATATATTTATTGATAGGTTATTTTCTCTGGAGGAAATGTTTAAAAGTCAAAATGAAAGAAAGGCAGTTTCTTCGGAACATTACTGCGTTTTTGGGATCCATCATTAACACAGCGGACAGGTCACGATTTACACAGGTAAGGTACAGACAGAGTGTACTAAAGAAATATTGGACGATTATTTTTAAACTAATCAAGTCGTGAAAATTTGTACATTTAACGTTATATGATGTTTGGTCAGGTGCAAAAGGGCGCCAAGTTTTTCCTCCATGACATCCGATTCATAGTGGCGGGAAAACAACAACCTAATTATTAAGTGAATCACTGAATTGTACCCTGTTATTTTTCCGAGTGTGTCTGTTCATATCACAGCTTGTAATTAAACATACATATTACTATTGTAGCTTATGATGGCAAATTTTAATATTGTAACTTATGATGGCAAATTTTAAGGGACACTTTATGATACAGTGGCATATTTGGACACAACCAATGCCAGAAATACAAAACATTTACAAAATATAATGATATTTAAGTGACTCAAACATGCTTAGAATAAATAGTAACAATATCAGCGGTGACATGGATATCTTGAATCAATCTGCAGAGTGGAATACAGTAAGTATTTAATGAATTTGTCCTAATTTTGTGAACCATTCGTCAACCAGGTAATGTATTGTAATCGGTTATGGAAAAAGTGTTTGCATAGTTAAAATATGCTATACTTCAAATATATGAAATGCACAACATTTGTAGAGCTTATCCTTAGTACCATTTGACATAATTATATGGACAAAAGAAGTGGGACACCCCCTCTAATGAACAGGTTTGACTACTTTAGTAATTTCCATGAGTACAAATCTTAATGTTTAAGCATACAGGTGCTGGTCATATAATTAGAATATCATCAAAAAGTTGATTTATTTCACTAATTCCATTCAAAAAGTGAAACTTGTATAATGTATA
>JAFVLL020005943.1:0-15910 GCA_021397915.2 Tor tambroides | reverse complement strand
ACTTGTTTGATTCAGTTCTCTTTGTCTACTTTCAGGACTTATATGAAAATCTGATGATGTTTTGGGTCATATTTATGCAGAAATATAGAAAATTCGAAAGGGTTCACAAACTTTCAAGCAGCACTGTGTATATATATATAGTTATTTTATTTTTGCACAATAAATCTCATTATTCCAGCTTGTCAGATCAGATGATACTTGCCACATTGTCCTGCATGTGTAGATCTCCTGCGTCAACAGTAAATCACTCCAGCAGCTGCAACCAGCAGAATAGCAGGAACAACAGCAACAGGTGCAACAACAAAAGCAGCAGCAACAACAGGTGAATCTAGAACAGCTAAAGACAGATACCCATTATTACTAGAGAGGGAATGATAAACAACTTTACCAGTACTTTTGAATGATATTTAGTAGGAAGTTGTATGACATTGACTTAATTGTGCTGTTTGGTGGGATTGTAAGGAACAGAAGCTAAAACAGAAACAAGAAACAGCAATGTTCACAGGAAAAATGACTAATATTATGATTTTTTTTTCTATTAAAAATAGACTTCAAAAGTTTAAAATTCATAAAGTGACAGAAACTCTAAAAATAAAAACGTGACAACTGTCAATTTGATGTGCATGTGAAGATGATAGATTTGATCTCAGTTATGTTGTAATATTGAGTGAAAGCTCATTTCTTCAAACAGGGCACAAAAAAAATGTTAAAAAAAATTACTGGGTTGATTTAAACATTTCTGTTTTCTAAAACTGTTCAAGTAAAAAAGCACTGGATGACTAACATGATACTCACCAGTGACAGTAACTCTGAATGTCTTTATGATGCCAAATCTGCTGCTTTTGATCTGTAGTTTATAAACTCCAGAGTCTGTGGCTGTGGTGTTCATGATGGTCAGAGATCCAGTCTGATGATCCAGCTTCAGTCTGTCTCTGAATCTCTCAGTACCTTCATTACACTGAACATCTGTGCAGATCTTACTGAGGTTTCCAGTGATCTGAGCAATGCGAGTGTCGTTGAAATACCATCTGATTCTGTCTTGTTGGTTTGTTTCAACACCAGTTTGTAGAGTGACTTGATCTCCCTCCACTGATACTCTGTCAATATCAACACCAGATGCACCTGAAGAAGACATTAATCATAATTTTTAATCAGTTCACCATTTCTTCACATGAATGCAGATTACATAAAATAAAACTGCTATGTTCCTCTGCATTAATGGCAACACCATTAGGTGCATTTGAGATGTCAAACACTTTACCTTGATGAGAGTACTACAATAATACACAAATGAATCAGTTCAAATGTTTACCTTGATTCTTAATACTGTGTCGCTATAAGATCAAATGAACCCTCAACTAGGAGACGCACAAAACCATTTCTACCAAAACTTCTTGCAACTTCTAGAATATGCTGTTTAAGATATCCTCAGTATTAATGCACTGGTAACCTTTCTATCACAACTAAATTGATTTAGTTAAAAGTAAAAAATAGATTTCAGTAGAGCCTCAACCTCACTGCTCTGTTTGCTTTGAGACAGTGTCAGTTTAAACTGTATTTTAAATTATTGCACAACATGTATTTGAATGTCATTAAACAGAAAATTGCAGCTGAGTTGCTGTTCTTAATAAAATACTATTGCAATAGTTAAAAAAAAGTAATTTAATAAAAGCCAAGGGTCAAGTGCTCAACTAAAGCAAACACTTTTCACTATAAAGGTGACTTTAAACGAAACTTAAAAAATGACTAGATCTAAACCTCTGTTAATTCTCAGAAACAACTTATAAAACAAATAAAGTCAATCTGGTTAAATAAGTGAAGGTAATGTTGTTTTTGGAGTTGATTAATCATCCTCTAATCATGTTTCAATGGCTGATACCAGATCACTTATTAATAAAAATTAATTTAAATGGGAATGAAAAAGTTGTCAGCAGAAACATTTAAAATAAAATAATTATTTACAGTTGACATAAAGATCAATCAAAAAAATAAAACAATTATTTATCTGGTTGAATTAAGCAAATTAACCCAAATTAGGTGACATGAACACAAACTTTGGCATTGAAAATTGAATTAAACTATATGGTCAGTAAGTAAATACAACTTAACTGTCTGTGCAAAAAGATAACTCAAAAATCTAAGTTAAAAGAACATAAACTTGGTACTGAAAACTTAAAAAATTAAGTTCACCTTACTTTCATAAAGTTATTCCAACTAAAATTTATAAGTTCAAATAACATTAAATTTGTCAAGTTGTACATACTTAATATTCTATGTAAATTCAACTTAACTGAGTCAGAAATATAACTCAGAAACATAAGTTGTTAATGATTTATTTATTTTGCAAACAAGAATGAATGGCAGTGTACTCTGCACTGGTTTAGGAGAGTTGAGGCCTGTTGGCTCATGGGGACACAGGTGCAAGACTTATTGGAATCATGTCCTGATTTTATTCTCCAACTGTTCCTGCATACACTCCTCTCTTCTAATTATGATTCCAAATTATGATTCTTATTTTCTACACAAAATTCCTATTTTAAGCATTTCTCAGAAAATGCCATTGAGCCTGGAACCACCTAATTACACAAGGGCTAAAATTACACAACAGTCCAAAAAATGACTATAATACTACTTAAATAAATGTTTGGTAGGCACATTATATAGCGATATTAATAATATGTTAATATTTTTGCATGAGAAATGTTTGTGAATATGAACCGGCCTTGTGTAACAATATCAGGTCACATGACCAAGAAGTAAAAAAGATTTCAGTAATTCAAATAATTGTCTAAAAACAACAAACATGTTTTCAAAAGGAAAAAAAAAAAAGATTGTACAATGTGTGAATATAATACAGTGGGTGTGGCAACATTAGTTCACATGATCAGGAAGATCATGTGTGTTAATAGATTTTAATGTTTGAAAAATTCACCAAAAAATACATAAAATCATGTTTGCAAAATCCAAGTCATGTATGAAGTGTGTCAGGTGTGTGTGAAGATATTAAAACTGGTATGACATCATTGGGTCACATGACCAGGAAGTTATCCCTCTACCGAGGGCAACGGAAAGTTTTCCTTATGCCCCATGTTAAGTACATGTTTTTTTAAATGATTGCAACCAATTAAAATGTTTGAAAAGTATCAAATAAGGTGTGGGAGTCACTATGAATTTTTATTTTATTTCTCATGTTCAGAAATTCAGTTTTTCTTTCCATTGCCTCAGGGCAACGTTGCGCAATAAGAGGTAAGGAAGCAGAGGTCCACAGCTCCCATCCCTAACCAGGATTTCCCATTGACAATACATACAAGCAAATAAAGGGAAGATGCAAGGTTCCTGGGTGCAAAGGAACACCCAAAGTGATGTGCCAAAAGTGTAATGCGCACCTCTGTCTCACAGCAGAGAAGAAGTGCTTCTTGAAGTTTAACACGGAGTAAAATCCAGGACTGGAGTTTCCCAGCCTCACACCACAACACAAACCTATGTCTGAATCAAATGCAATATATCAAGTGTTTTTTCCCTTTTCACTTAATGATTTCTTGACATTTTTTGACAGATTTGTGATTTTGAATTGCTCTCTGAACATTGTCTTATGATATGTGAATGGAGAATTGTCTCTGTAATTCTGTACCATTGTTGCGCAACATTGCCCTGAAGCAACGAAAAAAATATTTTGGGATGGGGGGTGAGGGATGGTCAAAAAAAAAAAAAAAAAAACCTTTTAGCAATAAAATGTTCCCAAATAAACCAAAAAATGACGTGGAATAATTTTTTATCATGTACCATCAAAATGCATGCAGAAGAGGGTTATTTCAGATTCAGATTAGATCACAAAATACAATCTTGGTTTTGATCTGGATTAAATCCTCAGTTTGTGTTGTTCAGAACATTTTAGTAAGATTGGGATACTTTTGATCCAAAAGAAAAAAAAAAAAAGGATTATTCTGATCCCAACAGAAGGGTGGATTTCAGAGAACAAAAATGTAATAAAACTTTAAAACTGGTGCAAAAAATACATTTGTAACATGTAATATATCCCCAAAGAGCTGTCAATATCAAACACAAATATTATATTATTATTATATATTTTTATTATTATTATTCATTTATTTTATTTTATTTTATTTTTTTATCACTGATTGTAAACTATATTGGCACAATCATTAACAACAGAGGCTTGGGATGCGATGTGTGCGAAATAATTACACAAAAGAGCATTTTAAAGACAAAAACCTGACAAATGTCATGAAATAAAACATCTGAGCAATGTCTTGAGGTGTGGTGACTGTGGAGGAATAACTAAATCTGTCTGCAACACACGAGTCACACCAAGCAAAAATAGCTCCGTAAATGCCTTGTCATGGCCGTGCACAATAAATAAAAAAAAAAAAAAAAATAAATAAAAACAATATTTTATAATAATAATAATAAATAAATACGTACACACACACATGAATAAATAAATTACTGCAAAACACAAATGATATGCATTACAGTCAAATATAACAATTGGGCTGGTTTGGCTTTGAAGACCTGGCCTCACCACAGGGCCTTTAATGTTCCCATATCATACAAGCGTTTAACTCAGAATTTCTAGTCGAAATTGATTGGATCAAGAGACTTAATTATACATGCGTAGCAATCAGGGCTGGTTCTAGACATCAGGAGGCCCTAGGCAAAATTCATGTTGGAGGTCCCCACCCCCAATAAAAAGCACTTGAAACAAATATGATTCCTAACCTTTTTATTTATACAACATTTAACATTAAATTTTGTATATTTTTACTTATGCAGTACAAAAATTAGGAAACATTGCTATTTTAAATGTTTTTGAAAGAAGTCTCTTATGCTCATCAAGCGTGGATTTAGCCTATTTGATAAAAAATAATAATAATAATAATGTGAAATATTATTACAACTTAAAATAATGGTTTTCTATTGTACTATACTTTAAAATATAGGCCTATTTCTGTGATGCAAAACTGAATTTTCTTCATCCATTATTCCAGTCTTCAGTGTCACATGATCCTACATAATCCATTCTAATATGCTGATTTATTATCAATGTTAGAAACAGTGTTTAATGTTTATTTTATAACCTGTGATACATTTTTCAGGATTTTTTGATTATTAAAAAGATGTTAAAAAAATATAAATCTTTAAGAACAATATAAGTCTTTACTATAACTTTTTATCTATTTAACACATCCTTGCTGGATATTACTTTTTTCCCCTCTGTATTTCTGATCAAATAAATGCAGGCTTGATAAGCATAACAAATTTCTTTCGAAAACATTAGAAATAGTAATGGTTCCAAACTTTTGACTGGTAGTGTATGTACATATTAATCAAACTTTATCTAAGGTAATCTCTTTTTTTTTTTTTTTTGATGAAGATGTTATTGTTGTTATTATTATTCTGATGTTTTATTTAATTTAATCGCAGTTCCAGAATACCACTTCAGTAAGTGCTTTTATCATTTTTTCCCCCCTAGCTGCGTCCCATTTAATCAATATTGGCACCAGATATTGTCATATTATTAATATCAATAATATGATATAATGTATTGCATTGTTAAATATGACATATATATATATATACACACACAAATCAAATGGAACAGAAAGACACGGTCACTACTAAGCAGAAAAAAAAAGTTATTTAGTTAGTTGAAACTGAAATTATAAGTGTTAGAGCAGTAATCCTAATCATCAGCCGAATTTAAGATGACACCAATGTTTTTGAACCATTTAAAAAATGTTCTAGTGTGCTTGCTTTTTAACTCTGGAAACAAACTTCTCTGCTTTTTGTAGCTATTTTGCTAGTCAGCTCTGTCATTCATTGTACGTGCAAATTCAAAGCATCGCGTCTTGGCGCGTCAACGACGCTCGCGCTCTTTTAAACTTGTAATAAAGCAGTGAATTATCTTTCAAGAAATCACGCTGATCGACAAAACAAGTTTATATTTAGAATACATTGTAATCACTCCAAAATAGATGACAACAACAAACACACCTGCATTAGGAGCTATACTTCTTTGCGTGCCTGTTTTGATGCCTTTTGCATGGCATAGTTCGCAGCACCTGAAGGATGCGTTTGTTACGCAAATATCCAGAAGGCGGGACCCGCTTTGAAACTGCAACATTACTTGGTTTAATTGCAGATGAGTGACAATTCAGCTATATCCAGTGAACAATGAGGCTAGTATTTCTGCCCGACTTGACTGGTGGACTGGCATATAGGGGATGTTACAGTTATGGAGGCCCCGCCCTCCTCAAAGTCCGAGGCCCTAGGCAATCGCCTGCTCTGCCTATAGCTAGCGCCGGCACTGGGAGCAATATACTTCATCGCTCCGTCCATGGCGCACTGCAGCTATACTGTTAATACAGAAGACAAACCAATGGACTGCTGTTCCTGCATGATGTAACCCGTTATCACAGATTACCAAACCCTCCCTGACGCTGACTACTAGACTAGTCTATCTGACAGCATCTGTTGTGCCACGAAGCATCCTACCCATGATTGGCAGGCTACCGTTTTTGTTTTTTGTTTTCTTAACTGAAAACACCGTTTTAGCCGCAAATTTCGGCTGGCACCAATCGTTAGAACACCGAAAGAACGATATTAAACATAGATGTCTTACCATGGTCGAGTAAACACCAGAACAATAAGGGCGAAATAAAGGGCAGCTTCATTTTCGTTAGGTTTTATAAAAAATAAATGCAGATTTTGACAGACATTAGTGCTCTGTTTTTTCTCTTCAGTAAACCCGAAGCCATTGTGTCTTCTTCTTCTTATTATTATTATTGTTTTACGGCGGTTGGCATCCAGCGTACTGGTGCTTTACAAACCGTTGTGTCATGAATGAAAAGTGAAAATATAACTTGGGAGGCTCCCGACGCACTGCAGCGCGATGACGTAGTTCTTTCCTCTGCATTTGTGCTGTTTGTAAGGTGCTGCATTAAAAAAAATAAATAAAATGCTGTTGTATGGTGTTAGTACATAGTAAAAAAAAAAAAAAAAAAAAAAAGAAGGCTTTTGAGCAAAACAGTTCTTAATGTTGTAGTTTACTTTTTCGTTTTGGTGGCTGCTATTCTTAAATGAATTGATATATAGTATAATTCGGCGTTTTATTATTTTGGTTATAGACATTAATTATCTGGATGAATTCAAACATTATAAAGCTTTCACAGACACAAACAAGAGAGTAAGAGACCACTGGATGCTTTGATTATTCAGCCAATAATACTGTCTGTCAGATTTATATAATTGCTATTACATTTATTGTGTAGTTGAGATTTGGCCTAAACTTTTATCCCGGTTTTTCAGGGAGAAAGGCAAGCATCCCAGGTGTTAGTAAAAGTTTACAGTCTCTGTGTATAATATGCAATTAGCATCTTTCTTCATTCAGACCAGAGCTATATATATATATATATATATATATATATATATATAAGCTATCTTCAAATAAATAAAAACAATGCCATTTGTGTAGCCAGGATAATGTTTATTGTCTAGTATACTGTAGTTGTCAACAGCCTAAACCTAACTAAGATACACTATCCTGTCAGTTATCAAATCAATTTGTGACAAAATGTTTTTTTTATTTATTTATTGTTATGCTCTTAACAAAGCATCAAAAAAAAAAAAAAAAAAAAAAAAAAATCTTATTTTCAGTGCATTAATGGTGTGTTTAGCTGTCAATCTGGGGTGTGTTTCCCAAAAGCATTTATAGGCTACTATGGTCGCAAGTTCAGTTGAACTCTATTGGAAACAACGCAACTTGTGACCATAGTTGCTTTTGGGAAACAGACCCCTGTGTAGTTTATCAGTGGTGCATGATGGGCAAGAATCCAGTTTGACCTCTGATCAATCAACCTGGTCTCACAGAATTCCGTGTAATGACCACGGACTCTTAACCCCCGAATCCGTGGTGGCATCACGGAATCGCCGAAAATTCCGTGATGGGCTCACAGAAGTGATACCAATGTAAGTCAGTGACAGGCATCAGCCGTGGTCCACGCACGGATCCACTGGTTCAACACCAGCGCTGCCTCTCGACCATGTAAAAAAGAGTGAATCCGATGCAGTTATATTTGTATATAAATTTATACTTTCACTGGAGCACCTAACCCACCCCTACCCTAAACCTACCCACTTCTGAACAATATAAAACACACAGCTAAATATAAGTGCAGTCACAGGTATTTATTGCAAAAACTGACCATAAACAAGCAGTATAAAAGCATTACAAACAAGTCGTGTTGCATTCCAAGTCTTCTGAAGCCATACGAAGTCTTTATGCGAAGAAGAGAGTAAAACACAAGGTTTTAATCGCTGAAAATGATCCCGCTCCGTTAACGTGCTCACATCTCATTCAAAAGATACTCCCGTCCAGTAGCATGACGCAATCGGTCACGAGACACACAAGAGCCAATAGCCTGTCACAACAGCATGACGCAATCGATCACGAGACACGCAAGAGCCAATGGCATTTCACAACCAAAGCTGACGTAAGGCTTCTTCTGGCGGCATTTTTTGAATTTACGCTCAGAGACTGCAGCACATAGGAAGAGCTTTACGGCGGACGGAGACGGCGATCGCGTCTGTTCCTCTCACAAATCAATTGTTTTGCCTCGGAAGATTAATACTTTTTGAATAAATTATGACGGTAGTTGTATCTGCCTGCTATATCTTGTGTTTTATTGACAGATGGTAGGTTTAGGGGCAGGGGTACGTGCTCATAAATGTGTAATGTAATATAAATAAAACTGTTTTGACTGTTTACATTGAAAACTCACACCCCAACATATATGCAATAATGGCAATGTTGTTACCCAATATATAATTTAATTATGACGATAAAATTCGATCCGTGCGTGGACCACGGCTGATGCTTGTCACTGACTTACATTGGTATCACTTCTGTGAGCCCATCACGGAATTTTCGGCGATTCCGTGATGCCACCACGGATTCGGGGGTTAAGGGTCCGTGGTCATTACACGGAATTCTGTGAGATCAGGTTGGATCAATAACTCTTTTACTGTTTTTGGTTTGCTGGATTGATTCAGTACTCCACTTCACTGTAAAGCAGTTTTATCTAGAGTGGAAGTCAGACTGTGAGTTCATAACAACAACTGAACACACATCAAACAAATGGTCTGCAGCAAATGCTACCGGAGGATTATCATCAACGGCGTTTTTCAGATGCAGAAGTAAAATTTTCTCACAGAAACAACTCAGTAGCATATTTATAATCTTCCTACATTATTTTTCTATACACTGACTCACTAGGGGCTCTAACCCCGCAATATGCTCTTTGAGGAGACCTGCTGAACAAGCCAGCTGTGTCAGCCTTAAGCTTTCACCTGCACACCTACTGAAGCTAAAAAAATCTTACTGTTTTTCAATGTACTTTCATTATTCCATTCACAAAAAACTGACAACTGAAAAAAAAAAAATCACAAGTTTTTAAGATCACTAGAATAAAATACATACAATATTCTTCTACTTTTAGCTGTTTAACATAATATTTAATAATATATAAGTTTAAATTATAAAAATGAAGAGTGTTTTCCACTGATAAAAACATTTTAAGTCTTAAGAACATGTATATGTATCTATATATGTGACCCTGGACCCCAAAATGAGTCTTAAGGATCTTTTTTTTTTTTTTTTTTTTTAAATTGGGATTAATACATCATCTGAAAGCTGAATAAATAAGCTTTCGTATGGTTTGTTAGGATAGGACAATATTTGGCCGAGATACAACTATTTGAAAATCTGGAATCTGAGGGTGCAAAAAAATCACCTTTAAAGTTGTCCAAATGAAGTTCTTAGCAATGCATATTACTAATCAAAAACTAAGTTTTGATATATTTACAGTAAGAAATTTACAAAATATCTTAATGGAACATGGTCTTTACTTAATATCCTACTGATTTTTGGATTAAAAGAAAATTTGATAATTTTGACCCATACAATGTATTTTTGTCTATTTCTACAAATATACCCGTGCTACTTATGACTGGTTTTATGGTCCAGGGTCACATATAACATGCGTTCAGTGGGCTTTGTTCATGAAACTTGCATATATATGAGTAAATTCAGAGTAATTTGCTTGTAAAACAGACCGTCCCGAAAACTCTCACAAACAATTCACAAACACTTCATAAACATCAGATTTGATAATTAAACATGTGTATGTTAATGAATTCCAATCATTTGTAAATAAGGCACGCATGCCACTACATGGTTAAAAAACAAGTTATGTATTGTTGCATCCCTAATACACAATTCACACAACATTATTTTGCATTTAGCCATTTTACAAAGTCAGGCAACTGTGTTGCAAAGAGTAAAAATAAAAAAAAATATTCACCATTTAAAATCAGTTAAAAGTCTTAATAAGGGCCAGATGAACTATAACATTATATCATATGCAAATACAGCATGTGAACTAGGAGGGTCAAACTCTGTCAGGGAAGGATTCACACAACACATTGACAGTTCTGCTGTGTTTTCAGCACATGGTGTTATTAGATATACTGGTGAACTTTTGAAGAAAATGTCTCGCATGTCTATTTTATTCTGTTTGAGCTGGTGGAATCTGATTGGTAAGTTTTAATTATATAGTTTAATTTTTTTGTTACACTCAAACCAAAAATGTACAAAAACTGTCACTGAGGCGGTACATTTTAGGTACGAAAAATACATTTAATATTCTATGTTAAATGTTTATTTGTTTATTTATTTATTTGTTTGTTTATTTAGTTTTCAGTTCAATCTGCAATAATTATCATGTAGTTTTTTTTAATAAATGTTGTACATTGATTTTCCTCTACAACAGATAACTTTAAAATAAATTCAGTTTTAAGGATTTGTTGCATCATAAGGATTAAGCTTAAATCTTGATTTAACTAATATTTCTCTTGCACAAATCTTTAAACTTTGTTTAAAAATAAGGAGACTTACATTTAAATTAACTTTAATCCTGTCTCTCCATTACTTTAAAGTAATCTCGTTAAGAAAGTCACATGGCTGCAAAAGTTGTTGCTGTTTTTGAAACCATGTTTGTTTTGCATTGTTTATGTTTTTAATGCAGTGAATAGACTGGGATGTTTAGTATAAAAATCCACTATATTACTGCGTTTTGGGTACTGTGCTTATTTAAAATGATCATTTGTGAAATTAATTATAATAACAATTCATGTGGTAGAAGACACTGTTGCATTAAGGGCATATTATGAGGAATCCTCATGGTTGTTAAAACTGCAGGGTCCAATGTGTTCTTAACATTGTTGGAGAAAGTTACTTTTAAAAGTAATCCATTATGATATTATGTTACTTAGTTACATTAGTTACTTTATATGGAAAGTAATGCATTATGTTACTTTTGTGTTATTTTTGTCACCTGGGTTGGGCTTACTTATTTGTTTTTAATAACAACAACAAAAGTTATATTTTGGCATCTGTGAAGGCCCTTTCACACAAAGAGTGAAATGAATAAGCCTCAGGATGAAGGAAGTGCCTCTTCCTCTGCACTTACTCCCAATTTCTCTCAACATGGGGTCAGGAGAGCGGTCAGTCAATAAATAGTAAAAACAACGTATCCTGTGTTACTTATTTGAAAAAGTACCTCAGATATTTCACTGTAAATTTAAAAGTAATGTGTTAATTTAATTACTTGAAGGAAGTGATCTGATTAGGTCTCATATGATTATGTAAGCATCCTAGTTGTCTGTCCTATTTCAATGCTAATAGTCTCTCTTTAATGGTAGCAGTTTATAAAGACAGTTGATCTTGTATTTTCATTATCCGCAGTACTTATATCAGATAGACGTTTCTGCTAGTCAGTCAAAAAGAAAATGGAATATGTGGCGATTCTGAATTACAGTGGTCTACATTTGTAATTACCTTAATCTGTGTAAAATCTGTTTATTCTCCAGGTGTGTTTAGTAAGTCAGTGTCAGTGATGGAGGGAGATTCTGTCACTCTAAACACTGATGTTACTGAAATATGTGAAGATGATGACATACTGTGGAAATTTGGAGATGACAACTCTCTCTTAGCTGAAATCAGTAGAGAGAAACAAATCTTCTCCACATATGATGATGTTCCAGATGGAAGATTCAGAGACAGACTGAAGGTGGATCATAAAACTGGATCTCTGACCATCACAAACATCACATTTGAACATGCTGGACTCTATAAACTAGACATAATTGGTGTGAAATGGTCATCAAAATCATTCAATGTTTCCGTCTATGGTGAGTAGAGATCATTTGCGCTGTCTTTTGCAGTTTGTGCTGTCTTGTTTTATAGTTTGAGGTGACAGATTGTATAAGACTCACTACAAACAGAACAGAAAATGAAATTATTGTAAATTTATCCATATTTCATTTTATTCTCTCATGTTCTGCAGCTCGTCTGCCTGTTCCTAACATTACCAGAGACTGTTCTTCATCATCTTCACAGCAGAATTGTTCATTGTTGTGTTCAGTGTTGAATGTGAGTCATGTGACTCTCTCCTGGTACAAAGGAAACAGTTTATTGTCCATCATCAGTGTGTCTGATCTCAGCATCAGTCTCTCTCTACCTCTGGAGGTGGAATATCAGGATAAAAACACCTACAGCTGTGTGCTCAACAATCCCATCAGCAACCAGACTCAACATCTGGACATCAGCAAACTATGTCACACATGTTCAGGTACGGCAGAAGTGATATTAACATTCATTGAGCTGATCTCCGTCTACTGTTGTTGCTCAGACTCAATAACTTACATCAAAGATCGTTACTTTAAATAAGATTGAACTTTAAATATTCCACATGCTTTTGAAAATCCAGCGTTTAGTTGATCCTGATAAGCGCTCATCATCATAGTTGTAAACACGAAAGCTTTCTTCTTCCATTAGGGGGTTTGGCATCATGGCATCTTGTTTACAGGTGGAATGTTAAAAAATGCGACACACACATCTCCCGGAAATCCTGTGTAATTTAACCAATACGATGACGACTTCCTCCCGATTGCCCTGTTTCCTCAGATCATCAGACGTATCAGGGAAGTCAGATGTTCGGTCCTTCTGGTGGCCCCAGCCCCACTCTGGAGGAACCAGATATGGTTCCCTTAGATGATTCAGCTGCTATCAGCAGCCCCCTGGCCAATAACATTGAGGAAGGACCTCTTCTCACAAGCGAATGGCATGATTTGGTATCCCCAGACAGATCTGTGGAGCCTCCATGCTTGGTTCCTTCTTGGGAATCTTTGTGCAACAAATACCATTTTGGAGGGTAGGGCCCCATCTACGAGACACCTCTACGCCCTTAAATAGTCGGTTTTCTCTGACTGGCGTGCAGTATAGAACAAGGTCCCATCCTCTTGCGATATGCCTTACGTGCTAACCTTTCTACAAGAGCTGCTGGATAAGGGGTGCACCCCTACCAAAAAGTTTGGTGAATCATTCTCTCATGACTGTCCAGTCAATCGGCAGAAATGACCTGGTCGTTAAGTTTCTGAGGGAAGCTCACAGATTGAATACACCTGTTATTAAGCCTCTCATTAAGAAAAAAAAAAACACAACTTAACGCCGAAAGAATTAATTAAAGACAGATCTTGAATCTCCCTTTTCTGTCAAAGATACTAGAAAAGGTAGTATCATCACAACTATGTTCCTTCTTAGAGAAAAATGGTATCTGTGAGGATTTCCAGTCAGGATTTAGACTGTATCATAGTACTGAGACTGCTCTCATCAGAGTTACAAATTACCTGCTCTTATCATCCAACTGTGGTTGTATCTCTCTATTAGTGCTACTGGATCTTAGTGCCGCGTTTGACACTATTGACCACAACATTCTTCTGAATAGACTAGAAAATTATGTTGGCTTTAGAGGAAGTGCATTGGCATGGTTTAAATCCTACTTATCTGACCGCTATTAATTCTTGGCAGTGAATGAAGAGGTATCATTCCATTACTAGTGCAGTATGCAGTACCTCAAGGCTCAGTGCTATGACCGTTACTTTTCACGCTTTACATGTTACCCTTGGGAGATATCATCAGGAAACATGGTGTTAGCTTTCACTGTTATGCTGATGATACTCAGCTCTATATTTCATTGCAGCTTGACTAAACATACCAATTTGCAAAACTAACGGAAAGCATAGTTGATATAAATAACTGGATGACTAGTAATTTCTTACTGCTAAATTCTGAAAAAATAGAGGTGTTAATTATCCAACACGTTCTCACTCCCAACTCGTCACATATTGACGCTTGGTCAGGATCCCTTGGTGTTGATTTTTGATGCTCAAGGCACCACTTTAGCATTATTTTTCGATGCACAGGGGTATATTTTTAGTGTCACTTTTTGACGTGCAGGTTCATCCATTGTTTTCCATTGTTTGTCTTAATTTAATGGTTTGCATGCATTTGTATTAAATAGAAATAATTTTATATAAATTTATACTTTCATTGGAGCACCTAACCCCACCCCTACCCTAAACCTACCCACTTCTGAACAATATAAAACACGGAACAGGCAAATGAAAGTACAGTCACAGGTATTTATTGCAAAAACCAACCATAAAAAAGCAGTATAAAAGCATTACAAACAAGTCATGTTGCATTCCAAGTCTTCTGAAGCCATACGATATGTTTATGCGAAGAAGAGAGTAAAACATAAGGTTTTAATCACTGAATACAATCCCGCTCCCTCAAGGTGCTCACATCTCATCTCATTCAAAATGATTTTCCCGTAGCATGATGCAACGGGGCACAAGACACTCAAGAGCCAATGGCATTTCACAACAGCATGACGCAATCAGTCACGAGACACACAAGAGCCACTGGCTGATGTAAGGCTTCTTCTGGCGGCATTTTTTGAATTTGTACACAAGCTGCACAAGGATCGGAGCTTACGGCGTATTGAGACGGCAATCACATCTATTCCTCTCACAGATCAATCGTTTTGACTTGGAAGACTTGGAATATTAATATTTTTTTAATAAATTAGAACTGTAGTTGTGTCTGCCTGTTATATCTTGTGTTTTATTGACAAATGGTAGGTTTAGAGGCAGGGGTTGAGTTACGTTTTCATAAATGTGTAAATAGTGTAATGTAAATAAAACTGTCGTGACTGTTTACATTGAAAAATCACACTCCGACATATATGCAATAATGGCAATATTATTGCCCAATATATAATTTAATCATGACGATAAAATTACCAGTGCCTTTTGCGTCGGCATATTAACGCTAAGAGTTTCTTATTTAAAGCAATGGAGGACCCTATACGTCGAAAAATTCGCTAATTCGTCGTTATTATGACGTTTTGGTTATATTACTGTTTTGTCTCATTCAGCGCACTGCCTGCAACTGAGAAACAAACTATGAGCATATTAACAGACGAATCATGTTCATATTTAAAATTCCAAACAGTCATTAAGTGACAGGGGCTTGGAAACGCTGTTTTGTACTCATCTATTGACGGCTCTGCTGCGGTACGGCCAAAAAGCGCTGAAAGCGCTGTTTCTCTGCCGCTCACTGCACAGAAGACATGCAGAGAGAGGCGACACTATGCCAGGAGAGTCAGACCTCGCCCTCATGGGACAGTACTGGCGACATCTTCCAACTGAAAGAAAGCTAAGTTTTTTGTTTTTTTTTTCAAAAAAGTCGCTACGTTTGCCAGTATGTACCTTTTTATGGAAAAAAAGCTGCTAAAAGGGTCTGAAAGTTGCTAAATACACTCCCTGACAAAAGTCTTGTCGCCTATCCAAGTTGTAGGAACAACA
The DNA here is from genome assembly GCA_021397915.2 of Tor tambroides. Classification (NCBI taxonomy): domain Eukaryota; kingdom Metazoa; phylum Chordata; class Actinopteri; order Cypriniformes; family Cyprinidae; genus Tor; species Tor tambroides. The sequence goes on along the minus strand of JAFVLL020005943.1, from coordinate 121 downwards.
AATAATAACTTGTCTTCTAGTTGATCATTTGGAATCAGAAGTGGCTTATATGAAAGGCAAAGGCCTCTAGATTACGCTTATTTTACCAAAATAAAATCTTATCATGCCTTGATTTTTAATT
>JAFVLL020005942.1:0-54613 GCA_021397915.2 Tor tambroides | reverse complement strand
CTCCTGACGAGGCTAGTCGATCTCTCCCACAATGGGAGCAATAGGAAAATTCCTGCTGCTGTTCTTCTATCACACTTGGGACGTGGAACGTCTAGATTCTCATCCTAATATCCTTACACACTGAAAAGGAAATAGGAAAAACAATCGAAAGCCTTTTTATTATTTTTCAAATAAATGAACCACATAAAGGAAAGACAAAAATGTGTCTAAAAAATACCAATTTGGAAGTGTTTGTGTGTGTATGCTTGAAGGAGTGTGAACAAATATAGGATCTATTTCTAGAAATAGGAGAATTTAGTTCCGCTAACAAAGGCTCTGTTTACACATGGTGTGAACATCCGTCTTGGGTGATGTGATGTGAACAGCACAATATACAAGTGTAAACAAGTTACAATGCGCACATTTTACAAATTACACAAAAAGACAATAAAAAGCACTTGGCATTCGTAGTGTAAATGTTAATGTGTCCTAATGCATCTCGAACAACATGACTACCTACTCATCTAATATGTAATCAATGCACCAAAACAAAGGTTTGAAAATTGCACATTGACTTGTGTGTCTGACATCAACATGCACTGACCTTCCCTTCAACGAACTGCAATCACAATCAGTGGTTACATGAGATGCATATGAAAAGCATTTTAAAACCAGTTGTAAATAGGGCCTAAAGCATATTTTCACAATGAGTAAATTCTACACCTGCTGATTGAGTGCATGGAAATTTATCTAATTATATTTAAATACTTGTTAATACTGTTTTCTAAAATCTGTTGACTTGTGTGCAGGGTAAGGTTGAGTTTGACTGTTGTTTGTTACATGTGTTTGGTGTTGTAGCAGCTAGTAGTTTATGTTGTTCTACTTCCTTCTCATTACTTCACCAAGAATGTACAGGCCAAGGTTCTGAACACTGATTTGGCATTGTTGATGTGATTGTCATGTGTGATAGGTGAAGTGTGGAATTTTTTTTGTTTTAAAATACTTTTAACTATCCCAGCTTAATATATATGGACAATATGTAAGCTATTATAGGCTGATTTCTCATAATAGCATAAGCAGTGCTATAATTAGTGGCACTTTCAGAACCTTCAAAGACTTTCAAAATCTCATCAGTTTGGGTGACCAATGGCAGATGGGGGAAGTGGTCTGGTTTGGAAACCTGTTTGAAAACAGTGTTTTTTTGTTTGTTTGTTTGTTTTTTTGCTATTTCATTTGTTGCTGCTTTTGAAACAGATGTAACATACTTCACCTAAAGTTGAATCATGTATTAATTTATTTTAGGACATTATGACTGTTTGGAACTATTAATTAATTTATTTATTTAATAAATCTTCATTTTGAGATTGTGAAATACACTTCTTCTCTGTAGAATGCCGTTTTGAATTCTTTAGCATAAACTCCATTGGTGAAAGTTTTAATGAACGTGTTTCATTTTCATTTGGTAGATAAAGTGATACAGAAATGAATCAGTGCGGTATTTGTTATGGTACAACACTGCAGGAGGGCTAATAGTAATCTCATGTAAGGTTTACATCAGATATTGTGTCTGGTGAGTTGCCTGTTGATTAAAGAAAATTTACTTGAATACCAAATCAGCATATTCGAATAATGTCTGAAGGATCATGTGACACTGAAAACTGGAATAATGACTGCTGAAAACTCAGCTTTGTCATCACAGGAATAAATTACTTTTTAAAATTAATTAAAATAGAAAACAGCTGTTATACATTGTAATAATATTTTACAATATTTTATTGGAGCTCTACTTAGTATGTGAGGAAATAGGTGATCGCTGTAAGACTGATTGGCATCCTCAGCCCACACACAGCCTTTATTAATTTATATTCAGCCAACATGTGTAATGACCAGTGTAGAAGAACCATGTGCCTTTACACAGGTATTTGCAGACACATACAGACTAAAACATACCCTTTTTTCAGTTTATTATTGACTTGCTTCCAACTGTAAGTCTGGATGCACAACACACAAACACACACTGATTCACACACACAGACAAACACACACATGTATGTAGACCCAGCTGATTGCACCTTTTGCTGCTAACAAATGATAAACTCCCAGTAAGCAGCTGGATGTTGCTGTCAGTGTTTTGCACCTGGGAATCACCCTGAACTAATTATATCTTAAGCGGCAGTGGAAAATGCAAATTAGAATTTTACTTACACCCCTGAAATCGGAGAGCCAATTTAATCTAATACCGCCTTTAATTTAGCGCGCTAATGCAAGACCCCGGAGGATTACCCTGTGTCACTGCTCTGCTGTTCTCTCTCTCTCTCTCTCTCTCTCTCTCTCTCTCTCTCTCTCTCTCTCTCTCTCTCTTTTTCTTTCTCTCTCTCTCTCAGACACCAGAATGGATTAGTCTAGCAGAGTCATCTTATCTTTCCTAATGTTTCCTGAGCTTGCTTTGGGTCCAGTAATGCTCCAGGTTAGTCAGACAGTTTGAGCTTGGGTTCTTTTTTGGAAGTTTTTTTAAAGATCTTGATCAAAGGCTGTGTGCATACATAAGCCAGGATCTATATTGGAAAGGGGTTGATTTTTGGTGTGAAATGAATTGTTTTTTATGATAATGCACAAAGATATATTTAATGATTTAGTGATTGCTCAATGATTATGAGATGTACCGCAGCTTAAATGCTGCATAAATTATTGAATTTTTGCTTGGGGAAATTAAGTGTAAGACAAAGTATTTTGTTTGTTCCATGAATAGGGCTGTTTTTGCCTGTAAAAGACTGATTATCTGACAAAAGAGTTTGCCAGGATAAATGAAAATAATAGTATACTTAAAAATTATGTCATAACTTATTCACACACTTCATTCAAAACCATATATACTGTATTTACAGTAAATTACAAGCTCCTACCGTAAAGGCTGTATAACTTCTACTATAGGGCTGTATATTCTCACTATTTATGTCTTCTGAACCAGCATACTGTAGCTTTGTGTGAGGAACAGAATAAAATTTAAAGGGATAGTTCACCCAAAAATGATTCTTCATGATTTACACACCCTGTAAACCTGTATGAATTTGTTCTTTGCAACATAATAGAAGGCATTTTTTTAAAGTCCTGAGAAATGTTATTTTTTTTATCTTTGGACGTCAATGTCAGGTTTTGGACTACATGAGGGTAAGTAAATTATGGCAGAATTTTCATTTTTGGGTGAATCGCTTTTTTTGATGTTGAGTGAATCTTATTATTCACTGAATATATTTTCTCTCCTCCACAGTTTGCGAATGTTATTAATGCTTACAAATTCAAGTTTTAAAAAAATCCCATTGCTCTGCACAATGTGCTACAACTTTGTTGCTGAATTTATTGTTTTTTCTTGCGCTACCAATTAAGACTGAAATGTAATCAGACATGCCTGGCCTGTGCCCTTACCCATGACACCTGCTGTCTCCTCTGACCTGGCTTGATTTAACATCTCCAGTTCAGTAGCGAAAGCAACTCATTATCAGTGGCCATTTTCCAGGATGGGGAGGGGTGGTGGATCAGTGGAGGATGGTCAGGGTGAAAGTGTAGGTGCTGTGAACGTTAATGTGTGGCACTTTAAATTTTAAACAGCTGACTGTAAATAATTGATGGCTAGCTCTGGATGAGAAGTTAAATGGTTCCCCTTCATTGCAGTGACCTGTTTGAAAATACGTGAAGAAAGTCAATGCAGAAGGGGTCTTAGTATTTAGAGTAAGGCCATAAAAAATATTGCAGACATTTTGTACCACATTTCAACAACATTTACAGATTCAGTTAAAGATACATAAAAAAAGAAAGACATAAAAAAAGAAAGAAAGAAATTACGAAGAAATTACTTTTGACAAATGTTAAAAATTATGTCAAATGAGATCAAGGCTTATAAACCCTTGTAAAAAACTGAAGTATTGTACACTTTATCATACTTTTGAAAAGAGTATTTATTATGGAAATAATATAATTTAAAAGAATGTGCAAACTGAATGTAATGTTTTCAGACACTCAAATGCATCTTAATTGTAATTAAATAAAAAATGTATTATAATATAAATTTATATTAGATGCAAATAGCTTTTAAGAAATTTAGAGGGCTTTTGGCCACCTAAGTAAGACTTAAGTACATATTTATATGTAATTTCATAATTGCTTCAATTGTCTTTGAAATATAAAGCGTACTACTGAATTTACTTTTATGCATTTATGTTTATTTATATATAATCAGAATACTTATAGAATAAAATAGAATAATAGAATATTTATTCTTAATAGAATAAAACTTGCATGTCGTGTATTTAAAAATTTTGTAATTACAGATTTGTAATGATAAAGTTGCATTTTGCATTTGATATTACTTATTTTATTTACATAACACATGTATTATAGCCTATAATATTCACATGTATTATAGCCTATAATATTCAAATTGAATTTATATTGATTGGTAGATTAAATGACATAACATTTTTTTGTTGTTCATAGAAATGCGGTGGAAAATTGATGTTAAAAAATGCAAAGAAAACAAATCTTATGAATGGTAGATGTCACTTTTATTTAGAGTTGGAAAACATAAAAATAAGACAAGTATATGTTCCCTTGTGTTACATAGTATTTCAAAGTATTCTAAAGTATTTAATTACGTTACTAAACCTGAGTAATCTAACGAAATACATTACTGATTACTTTTTAAAGCATGTATTTTGTAATCTGTAGTGAAATACATTTTAAAAGTAACCTTCCCAGCCCTGATTATAGGTCATTGTTTCTGCATAATAAATGAATTATGAGTTACACATACTCATTTGAATATGGGGTTTTATCTCATTCTTAACACCCTTGTCTTTGCTTCATGCTGAATCTACACAAATAGGTGTCAGTATAAAGTCCAAGTCATTTACATTATTTTAAACACACAATGTCCAGCATACTAAATCATGGAAGACAGTAATATTGTCAGATGACTTTGGGTATGAACAGTAGGGACAAACTAAAAGACTAATAAAAGACTTAAAAACCAATGATCCCTATATCAATATTTACAGCAACTGCAGCTGATTTTGCATTCATCAAATCAAAACATTTCATTAGCTTAAAGTTCCAGTAAAGTGGTTTGATTAGCTTTTTCTTTTCTTTTTTTCTCAGTGCTTTGACATATTTCCAATTGAAATAAGAAGTCAAGGTGAGACGTTTCAAAGAGCTCCTCTATAGCACTTTAAAATACAGCATTCTGTGTTGTATGTGTAGAGTTCAAATGGGTTGGATAAGTTTTGTGGTCTCGCACATGATTGGCTCTGAGAAGCACTGAAAATTTTATGAGAGGCTGATGAAGTATGATGTCATTAAAATTGTCCATCCATATTGGTGGTTGAGAGAGACTGTCAAATTTTAAATCGTAAATCATCTATATGCAAATTTTGTCATTGTTTTGGAGCACTCTAATTTATAGATTAGCTTAAGGTTAACATATTTATACTAAAAGCTACAAAACATCAGTTTTGATTGGAGACAGTTTTGGCTGTCTCTTATTTGTCCCAGTGGTATGTAGCCTACTGACATCTACTGGTGTGGATGCATGGAGTCTGTTCGTTAACCATTGGTGCTTCACACCAGGCTGTTTGTTTATTTTTTGTTTCTTTTTGTCTGATGAGCTCAGGTGAAGAAAAAGTGTAATTCTCTCTTTGTGTTGTGATGATACAAAGGAAGCATGGAAAGAAAGTCTTATCTTCATTTCTGAGTGTCTGTTAATACAGTATGAGGTTTTAGCTGATTGCACATTCTGATTGTGCAAAATGCAATTGAATGGTACAATGTTGTTATAAAGGATGTTACAGCGTCCTTAATGTTTCTGTTATACTTTTTTTTGTTTGTTTAAACTATATATGTATTGTAGTCTAATGCATCTTGCTGCTGTTTTTCGAGGCACATTTTCTTTACTACTTCTCCTCAGACCATAAAATAAATCCTTGTCAATTTTGTAATGAGTTATGGCTTCTTAGCACATCATTGTCTATGTTTTTTCTTTGTGTCTTAAAACACACATCAATTAAATTGACATTCTTGGATTCAGTCCCAACAAATTCTCATACATTGTTAGTGGATCATGATGCAGAGTATGGCTGCCTCAACATCTTTCCCATTTTTTAGTGTATGGTTCGCAACTGTGTTGCTATGTCTTTGACAGACACATTTTGTGGTGTGATGGCCGCGGCTGTCTTGTCTTCATGCTCAGCACTTGAAATCCTGCCATTTTTCCATGGGGAAAAAGTACTGCTACATACAATCACCGGACACTTTTTTACTGGGTATGGCTGTTAAACTGCTCGTTAATGCAGATATCTAATCGGTCAATCAAATGGCAGCAACTTTAGACATGTAGACATGGTAAAGACTGAAGTTCAATCCCACCATCAGAATGGTGAAGAAAGGACTTTGAACATTGGATGGTTGTTGTTGGTGCTGCTAAGAACAGTACAGTACCAATTGTACCAACTGAGCATCTCATTTAAATGCCTCAGCCTACCTGAGTATTGTTGCTAACCATGTCCATTTCTTTATGACCACAGTGTAACCATCTTGTGATGGCTGCTTCTAGCAAAGCTTAAACTATCTCAAATTGTTGTTTTTAAACATGACAATGAGTTTACCGACACACTATTTTCCTATTTAATACTGTAAAGCTGTTTTGACACAATCTGTACTGTTAAAAGCGCTATATAAATAAAGGTGACTTGACTTGACTATACCCAAATTGCCTCCACAATCACCAGATCTCAATCTAACAGAGCATCATTGGGATGTGGTGGAATGGGAAATTCGCATGATGGATGTGCAGCCAAAAAATCTGCATCAACTACGTGATGCTATCAGGACAAGGTGGACCAAAATCTCTGAGGAATGTTTCCAGCACCTTGTTAAATCTATGCCACAAAGAATGCAAAGAAGTCATTTCTGAAGGCAAAGGGACGTTCAACCCAGTACTAGCAAGGTGTACCTAATAAAGTGGCCAATGAGTGTATTATTGTAGTCCTGTACCTATTTTTAGGTCTGGAAAAAGTGACACATTATTTTATTGCAATTAACATTGCTCCTCTTTAGCATGTGAGTTCTTTAGATCTGTAATGAATTTAGTAAAAATTAGAATCCGTGTTTGTTGTTTTTTAACTGTGGTATTGATTTCTGTGATTTGAGACATACATTACACTATATGTCAGAACACTAATTACAGAACCTTTTTTTTCATATTTTGTTTTATTAGGTTTACATGCATCCGAGGCCAAAAAAATGCAGATCACCTAATTTCTCAAAGAGTCTAAAACAGTTAAAAACTGTCAAAACTGTCCTTTCCTTGATCCTAGTCTGCTCTGATTGGTCAGATGGCCCAGTCTGTTGTGATTTGCTTACTGCTTACATTTTGTTTCTGCAACGAAACGCCCATGACCATATTTCAGCTCCGGAGGCTGTCAATTCTCAGTGATTGTGAACACTGTAACTACAGTAATGATGGCATTGATTTTTACCATATCAATTTGAGTCTGAGTCTGATGATGAAACTTGAAAGAACTAGTTGATCAACCAGAGTCTCCATTGCAAGCACGACTTGAGCAGGACATTTCTCAGTGATAAGTTTTTAATTACTTTGTCTTACATTAAGAGATGTTGTAAATGTGTTTCCTCAACATCAGCATTAACAAGTGTATATCCATCAATAAACTGAAAAAAAGCTTAACTGTTTCAGTAAGACAGTAATAATGTGAGTTGGCCGGTTAGATGCAGACCTACAGCTTGTGCACTGGGTGTGTATACAATATAAAACACAAAGCTACATATTTTGAACACTTGGTAGAAAATCCCTACAATTTGTGATTCAGAGGAGAAAGTGGGTACTGTCCCGTCTTAATGGATAAGCTATGTAGATAAGTAATGAAAGAGAGACTGGAATTAGACTGGAATGACTCATTTCGGGAGTTTAGAGTCTTTCTTTTGGGAGACAATAACTTTATTTACTGTGCACTTTAATCTTTAAAACTTTGCAAACCTTTTACATTCACAAACAGCTATATTACACTATGTATGAAAGATAATATTCAAAAAAGCATAATGGAGCACTTTAAGTCAGTGTTTCACCTTTCAGTAGTTTAGAGGTACAGTATATGCTAATCACAGGATCTTTGGTATGACTGGAAGACGACTATCCATTAATGACCAACATGTAATGTATAGGGAGAAATGATTGCTCCCTCTAGATGAGGACGTTTGGTTGGAGATATATTGAAGTCTGTAATTTAACAAATATTAAAGTATTAGATCACTCCAGAATGGAAATTGGCAGTGATCAGTAGCCTCCTGACATTCCCAACATGTATAACGTTTTCCCTGAATACTAAAGGAAATGTTTAAGATGTTCTCTCTGCTCTTTTCCATACATTGACCATAAAAAAAATGATTTTCACATGTGCACATTCATACTTTGCTTGTACCCAGCATCTCTTTTTTTATTTTTTGTTTTTTTTGTTTTTGCAGTCTGACAATCACCAATCACAGCATCACAGTGTACACCTGGTCTTACAGACAGTTTTCATTTCTAAATATGTAGCTATTTCTGCTAAAAATGATGGATTATCTTTACCAACCAAATTTGGTATCTTAGAATATATTTTATAATCTGAATTATGATTGATGAATAAGTAGAACTGAAATACAGAACTGGCTTATCTTAGAGAGAATTTTTCTACTTAGAAGATAGTACAGACTTTTTCTTCAGTCCTGAAGATGGCTAAAATAACTGGCATTGCAAACAGACAGACCGAGGGCTTCACAGGCAGTGGGAGGTTCAGTTTAATTACCTTAAAATATTAGTGCTCCCTGAGAAGCTGTCCACGCTCCCACACATATGCTGGTGAATCTGTTTAGAGAGGAAGGCCGGTCAACTCCTGTTTTGCATTTTGATTTAACATTTCAGAGAACAGGCAATCTGTTCAGATCGCTTAGCCCTCGCACCGATACACCCACATGGCTCATCGCTATGCTGCACTCACTCACTCTCCTGTGCCAACGCCAGTGACTGACGTCCCGCTGCCATTCTTTAAAGGCCTGCGGGCCGCCACAGGGAGGGAAGCTTTCCACAAAATGTCCCCTGAGAGCCCTTAGAAAGCACCCTGCTGCCACTGTCTTCCTCTCACTCTTTCACCATCCGCTCTTGTACCGCTCTTGAAACTTGTGTTTCTCTGCCTCCTTCTAAAAATGAATTTTTCTTTTTCTACCCCTATTCATTTTCTTGATGTAGATCAACAGCTAACAGTGACGTCAGCCTTATTTCCCTGTTTCTCGCTGGCCTATCCTGTTTTACCACTGTTTATGGGGTTGTTGTCTGTGAGCAATGATGAGATCTTAGAAGTGCTCATACAGAAAGCTGGATGGTGTTCTCTAGACTGTGTTGACAAACTCAGAATACTGAGCAGTTTAAAATTATAATGGAGATGTATTCATCATTCAACACCTTTGAAATTTTGGTTGGAAGATGTTGAAAATGTCTGTGTTTTTATTTAATTCTTAATTGTGTGGTGCTAATTTATCATGCAAAAGGGCTTTATTATTTTATTTTATTTTATTTTACTAAACACATATGACACTTATGTGAGGTCCAAGAAATGCTCAAATCTATCCCAAAACAAAAAAACAAAGAAACAGTATGGATGGCTGGTCCATCACAAGTCATTTTATTTTATTTTATTTCATTTTATTTTATTAACCACTTGTCTTATGTGGTGTCACAGAAATGCTAAAGCCTATCAAAGCATCTCATCATAAGCAAGGAGACAGTCTAGACAGCCAGTTCATCAGAAGTGTTGTATTTTATTTTATTAACACTTTTAATAAGAGGAGCATAGACAGAATGATGATAAGGAGGTGAGCTTAAAAATGACACAAGCCAAATTTGAACTTGTGTCACCACCAAGCACCACAGCTCAACATGCAGAACATGTGCACCAAACACTAGACCAACACTTTTTTTTTCTCTGAGCATTTATAGTAAGAAACATTCAGAATTTTGTCAATTGTGCAGTATGAAATTAAGTGGAAATTAATAAATAACGACATTAAAACTAAAACAAAACAGCAGCATTTAGTGAGACATCTAAAGTAGTCTCCAGCTTGATTGTATCATCTCTCCTGACTGGCTATCTCTGTTATTTGTGTTAAGTATTGTGTGAGATAAAAATAGCATATGACTTCCAGATGTACTTGGTATGGTATTCTAGATCTTTACTTTTCTTACAAGGTCAAATGTATACTCAGAAGATGGCATGGATATTACATCTCATAACTGCTCTCTTCACACATTTCTTCTCAATATTTTATTCTCTTTTTCTGTCCTTATCTGAAAAGATACTTTATATTAAACAGGTACTTTTCTATCATTGCTCTGTGGTCTGATAAATGTGATAAACTCAGACACCAAGCAGTATGTAAATAAGACACTGTTGTTCAAGTAACAGATTTCCTTTGGGAATTCCACTAAATATTTCTACAAAATATTCCTACTACTTGACAGATATCACAGACATACTGTAGGTGTGCTTTCTCTGTGTCAAGCTCTGGGCTTTCTTCAAAACAAACAAACAAACTAACTAACTAAATAAATAAAACTAAAACACAGTGGAAGTGAACAAGGCTGATTTTTGGAATATTTAAAAGTAGGAAAAAAAAAAAAAAGCCCTTGCATACATTTTCTTTCGAAATGTCCATATTATTTGATTTGCAAAGCTGTTTAAATAATTTTAAAGTCACTTTAGGACTTTAGGCATTACATTGTCATTGCAGCAAATCAACTTTACGCAGAAAAATAAAATGAAAACAGTCATGCTTTTTAGCTAGTCATAGCTTTGCAAATGTTAGTCCATTATAACTGCTGTATTGTGCAGATTCTGTCTTGTAACAAATCATATCTGCTGTGTTGTAGATAATTGCATCATTAAAGGTTTATACAGAATTTCTCTTAAAAAAACAACCTGCAAATAACTGCTGTAAAGATATGCATTATATATTTCATATATTAAATACTGATATGATTAGCTAATTCACATTGGCAACAACAAACTGTGATATCCTTAAATCATTTTAAAATAATAATTTTATTTAAATAATTTTAAAATTAATTATATATATATATATATATATATATATTTTTTTTTTTTTTTTTTTTTTTTTTTGTGAAAGCTATGTTTTCAAACATGATTGCCTGTATTATTTTTTTATTTTATTTTGCTTTTTTCCCCCCAAACATAATAACAACAAACAACAGTCAAACACAAAGGAGAAATAATAAATAAAAATAAATTAATAAATAAACAAGATACATAAAAATAAAATAAAAAACAAGGAGAGAGATACAATATAAGATTGCCTGTATTTTTAATCATTCATTCTGTTTGCATGAAGGTGTTTTGATGTAAGGCTAAAGCAATCAACTGCAGAATGTGGATGGCATAGATGAGCGGTGTGTTTGTAACAGCCTTGAACTGGCTCCCTATTATATGCCGCTCAAGCGGCTGGGATATTGGCTACCAACACTGAGATGAGATCTCCTTCCGTGAATGTTGGTGATGGATTGCTGTACCTTCCAGGTTTGAGCTCGGCAACGCCCCAATATTCCCGCAGAATAGAGTGACAGGCAATATATAACACATCAGTTTGGGCTGACTGCACCAGAGAAACTTTTTTTTTTCTGTCTGGAGAGCAGCCCTGTATTTTTGGCTAGCCCTCACAATCCTAAACTGCTTGGATCTTTTGTATTTTTACTCTCTTTCTGTGATTCTGTCATCCTCTGTTCTTCAGAGTTACTTGCTAGAATTGACTAATTTAAAAAGACTTTTAAAGACTGACAGTAAGACAACCAGCCATACTTATCTGTATGGGCATATGAGGTTGTAAAATATTCAACCACCTGAAAACATATAACTCTATATAAACTGAATCAATCCTAAATTGGTAATTTAGGAATTTTGATTTAGCTTGTAAATGTTCAGCATTATTCAGCAAATTTTATCAGAGTTTCTAGACTGTTGATGAGTCGATGAGATAAAATGAGATGGATATACAGTATTGAAATTTAGTGCATGGCTTCAGCAGAAAAGTTGGCTATGTAATGATCATACTAAGAGGGGCAGAGGGTGCCGCTGCCCTCCTGAGCTCAACAGCACCCCACATTTTTCCAATGTAGCCTAAATCTGTGATGAAAAATGGAAATGCAGCGTGCCCTAATTGAGAGCGATATGGGACTGCCCCACTTTTTCACGTAACGTAACTGTAGTTTCAGATGATGCTATATTAATCCGCGTCAGCAAAGTGTCAGTCTGCATCAGTTAATATTCTAATATTCTAATATTAATAAATATTAATAAATCACTATCACATTAGTGAAAATATATTTCTATCATGACAACTCTCAGAAGATTTTAGCATGGTAATGGATATGACTTTATTAATGTATTTGATCTTGGTGGAATAGATCTGCTACGCTGCTGCTGTTGGTTATTGCTGTTGTTTTAGATTAGTGATGCTGCTGCTGCAAAGCACATACAGGAACTTGCTACTGCCAGTAGAGTGGTGGAACTTACAGTATGATGTCACTTTGTAGGCAAAAACCCGGAAGCGAGTTAGCATTTTAGCACTTCCAGCTCCATCGTCCCAGAGTCAATGGGTTTTTTGAATGGGATTTTGGTTAAATCCCTTAAATAAGGTCCGTGGTTCACACAGGCTCAAGATACTTTCACGTTTTATTTCACGACATAAAACACACGAGTTATACCCCACTCGTGATTTTTTAAACTGTTATGTTTCTTTAAAAAGATGGTTGCTAACAAGTTGCTAAATGGGACTACAGGCGCTGTCAGAGACATTAAACGTCATCACACTGAAGAGTTTATCAATTTACAGTATTTTCCAATTGTAGTATAATTTGTAATACAATTAATTATAGAATAACCAAGGAATAGTTTCCCGTATTTTTTTTGCTTTGCCCTGAAATGCAACACAAGTCTTCAGAGGGAAGACGCTCGTTTTATCGCTTTCCTACTGATGCGGAGACTCATATTACGGTAAACTCATATTACGGTTAGAGCATATAGATTGAGGAATTCCTAGAAGCAATGATAAAATAACATTTTGTGTAACCATCCTAACAAAATGAGAGCTGAAATGTGGTACTTAAGTTTAATTTTACCATATCCAAAGACTCACTCACTCTGCTGTTATTTAATAGATTAAATGCACTAGAATTTTATTGAATAGTATGTGGAGACACGTTTTTAATTAAAATATTCATATTAATTAAGGATTTATTGACTTTTAATGCACCGTATTTCGAAATGTACAGAAATACATGCTTTCATATGCCCTTTAGTTAAGATTATTTCATTTATTCACTATACTATTTATTACTAATGTCTCATTTCAGTTTTAGTTTTGCTCTAGTTTTGTATTTATTCCAGTTTATATGAAAAGTTTCATGTAGCGTGGATTAAAATTCATATACAGTGTAAATCCTTTTCACTGAACGTTAAAAATTAGTTTGAAAAAGTTGTCGGTATCGTGGTGCTGTAGTTCGTTTATAGCCTAAGTTTAGTTTTTTAGTCCTGGCGCTTTTATTTAGGCTTCAAAATTCGTCAGCGTTATATTATTTTGTGAAGATTATCTTGATGGACAAAACGTGTAAGTTTCATGAACTATGATTGAACACAGAGCTTATTTTTTGCATTAATCCAAAAGCCTATGGAAAAATACTATTGGGTTTTTGTGGAGGGAACCAGTTTCATGCTAACAGCTGATCTGCATAGAAAAAATGACATCATAGTTCCCCCACTCTATACATACACCAATAAGGTGCTGTGAGTTATTAAGACACACTCAAAAAAATGATTTTTTGATGCCTTTCACTTTATTTAAACAATTTATTTTGATTCAACAACATTGTATCAGGTTTCTGTTTCAAATGTGATTGCTTCATGTTAAGTTGACTTGAAACAATTAATCTTTGACTTAACTTGATGTTTTCATATTGAAATAGCATGTTTCAATCAAGTAACCCAACCAGGACTCAATCAAACAGGATTTTCACTTCCCATTATGCTTTGCAAAGGGGCTGAACTGGGAGAGTAAATGTTGAAATAAAGTGTAATTTTAAGCATTTTTTAGCAAGATGAGAAAATTGAGAGACTTCTTAATGATTACTGTTCTATTATGTTGGTATTTAAAAGTTTCTGTTATGTTAGTGGTTTAGGGTTACCATTGTGGTGAAGTCTTGAGCTTGTGCTTGGGTTGAGGACCTGCTAATAAAAATCCAAATCACTTTAATAATAAAGCAATCACTATGGTAGTGCTCTGGATGAAACCAGTATCGATTCTGGATTGCTAACACCAGACATCATGTGTAAAGAAAAGTTATATTTAGTTTGTTACACCACATGACTAAACAGGAAGCATTAATTGTAGGATTATTTGAATGTCAATTTAAATGAAAATCATTTATTTAAGTTAAACTAAAACCATTCATTCAAATTAAAGGAACACCATTGATTCTAGTTAGTTGTACATGGATGGTTCTATTTAGTTTTACATGCTTCATTCACGTGGAACCACTGTCCATGATTGAATCATGTTCAGCCAAAGAGCTATTTTTTTGAGTGCATACTGCTGCTGCACAAATAGCATATATAATAACCCATAGCAGACCTGTACAGGTGGAGCTGGGGAAGATGGAGGGTTGAATGCGCACTGTAAGCTGCTCTAGTTAATGCTAAACAGCAATTTAAATGTAAAGCAGTAAGCTAATTGGCTGCGTATGCAACATGAACCACTCATGTAATGCCAAGTAGTTTAATGCTGTAAATATCATCAATTTGCATTATTTACCCATCAGTCTGCACCATCTAGAGTTTCATGACAGAACTTGCCATAAATGGTATATTCCTACTAACAGGAATATACTAAATAGCTACATTGCAGAAAGGGAATAAAAGATATTAATAATAGATGCGCTCATGGTTAATTGGTTAATTGTTCTGACAAACGATGTACAGTATGAATGTAGAGTCAGCCAATCAACCCTTGGGCTAAATTATGCAAGGGGACACAAGACCTCTGCCAGAAGTGTTTTGTACATGTTCAATCATTTGAATGTAAAATTTAGGCCACTAAAAGTTAATCAGAGTTTAGTCATATAGCGTACAATTCCACCCAGAATCTGCCACAATTAAATTTATGGTCAGAAGCTGCTACTGAAGACAATAATATGACACATTTTGTTTACACATGGAGTAATACAAAAATAAGTGTGAGACATATCCTAAACAATTAACCCATATAACTTGTTTTTAAAATATGTAGTGCAAAGCTGAGGTGAAATATTTACATCTGCTTAGCAACATTGCCGTTTGCTGCATTAAAATAGAATTCAAGTGATGTGCTCATATGTGTGTACTATGTGTGTATTGGCTATTTTACAATGGTTTCAAATGCAGCCAATGAAAACTGGAATTATTGGAAACATCCATTTATAACATTAGCTTAGGTGTTTGAGTCTTTTGTTTTGAACTCATCCAATCATTGGTTTACAGTGATCTTATCTTTTGGATTTTATCAGTCAAATTCAAGCAGAAATTAATCCAGTGAATCATTTGTAAGATATTTAATTTCACTGGATTGTTTTCTAAAAAAAGCATTATCATATGGTTTTTAAAAGTACCTAAATCATTTTCAGTATGAATGCATGCAAAGATATGGAAGGTGCTTTTAAGTTGATAGTTCTTTAAAAGTTGATTTAGATCAGATTTATTTTGTAATGGTAGCTAAGCACAAAACACAATTATATGGTCAGTAGCATTTTACTATTTGCATTTTGCATTGTTTTTTGTTTGTTTGTTTGTTTGTTTTATCCTGCTGTCTGACCCAGCCCGATCTCACAGCAATTCGTACATATTTTACGAAGTGGCTAATTCGTACGAATTCGTACAACCTCACTCATACAAATTCATATGATTTTTGCTAAATCATACGTATTTTACGAGTTGCCAGTTCGTATGAATTTGTACAAATGATCTACACCTAACCCCACCCCTAAACCTACCCATCACTGGGGTTTAGACAAATCGTACAAAATCGTACAAGTGAGGTCGTACAAACATCAGAAAAACTAACTGTGGCATCATATATTATTAACATAATTACCAAAAAAAATAAATAAATCTTTCCATTGTACAAGGTTTTGGTCAAAATGCATACACCTCTCACTCAATGACTGCATATGATATGTACACAAATTTTCTGAAATTAAATGAACATTTATTATGCATGATATTTAATTTAAATTATGAGACATATTAATCGGCTTACCGATATAACGGTCTGTCTTAGTTCTTGTGTTTTTAGGTTGAGCAGTGAACGCATGTGAAATATGTTTACAGGTTCAGCGGTAGAAACAGTCTGAGGATATGAGCTATTCTTGTGTTGGGAGCATAAGCCATGAAGGAAGAGAGAATTGAAGGATTATTTATTTATTTCTGAAAGAACCTGTCAGAATTGCCTCCAAAGGATTGCAGTCATGAATGGTGGCCTGGTTCCCAGTCCATACGTTAATAAATAATGGATATGTCAGGGCAACGTATGGGCTGTGCGTTATAATGAGCGTTCTGGAGCACATCAGCACACTGCCTGGACTGGTATTCATCTCGTGAAGAGACGAGGGTCTCAGCCGCTGTCACTGAACCCAACCCCCCTCGTTCTTTTTTCCCGTCAGCTTTCTGTTTCTTAAACTTTACCCTTCTTTTTTTTAAAAGAAAACTTTCTAGCAATGTAGAGGACATCTCAACATATTTTTACACAAACATATTATGTGGTGGGTACTAACTGATTGCATGTAATCTGGATTATGTAAACAGATTCCAAAAACGAAGTGCTTGTAATTAGATTATATAAAATTTGAAAATGCTCACGATCAGATTACAGTTACTTTTTTATGGATTATGTGATTACATATTATTCACACAATGCCTTTAAATTCTCCATGATTTTTATTCTCCCTAAGTTTTCTTCATTGTCTCTTAAACTGTCTCTTAAATCTAAAAATCCTACTATGACAATTCACAGGCCATAAATTTAGGTCGAAGCACATATGATTATAATGGTACATTTTTTGTAAGGGTATCTTAAAGGTATAGTAAAAGAATACAAATTCTGTCATCCTTTACTCAATCTCATTGTGTTACAAACCTGTGTGATCTTCTTTCGTGGAACACAAAATACATTTTTTTTGTGCTTTTTTGTCCATACAAAACAACACTGAGATTTTTTTTTTTTAAATATCATCTGCTTTGTTAATAGTCATACAAGTCATACAAGTTTGAAACAACATGAAGAAATGATGACATAATTTCCTCTTTTTTTCTTTTTTTGGTTAACCATTCTTTAAATTCAGGGCTGTATTTGGCTTACTTCAGTTGATGTGTCTTTAACGTGTGTCAGCGAGCGTGTTTCGTTCTTAAACTCATCTACGTTGACAGCCCAGTGCTGATTGAATTTGAGTCTCTGCAGCATCTGCCATTATCATCCTCTTGGTCTTGAGTGGTTTATCTGTGGCCTCTACGAATCACCACATCAGGGCTTCTGGGGGTGGGGAGAAAGGATGGGATTGAATATGATGTGTGTGTCTGCGTGTGTGCGTGAGACAGAGAAAGAGTCTGTGTGCATATATGTGGGTGAAATAGTATGTCCATGTCTTTGAGTGCGTATGTACGTGTGTGTGTGTGGGTGTGTGTGTGTGTATATGCACTGTATATGTACAGTATATATGTATGTATGTGTGTGTGTGTGTGTGTGTGTGTGTGTGTTTGGCATTTGATTAGGGTTTGATTATGAGTCAGCACTCTTCCAACCTCATCACTCTTCTCTTTCCTTCTACTCTCCCTCCCCTCAATCAGAGCAGGACATGTACGGCCTCTGTCATTAACTGCACCTGCCATCCCCAATCAGTGTCAATGGCTGTTAGGACCCCCACCACATCCAGAACTCTCTTTCATTCAGTCTGCCTGATTTTGGCTTTGACGTGTCTTTCTTTGTGAGCAGGACATAAGATTGTATTCTTTATACAGTACATCTCAATCACATAAATACATTCATGCTGATTGTTTGAGGGCATTAGGTGGGGGGGGGGGGGTGCATGGATTTGAAAATTTAGTCAGATACAAATAATTAATAATTATGTAAATAATAATTGATAACTGTCAGGTTTTATTATTTAACATTAAAATAATTATCAGTTATACATAGGTATTCCTCTGCAACATTTTGTATGTTTGGGTAGATACTGAAACAACAATATGGATGTGCTGGAAACATCTAAATGTAAGCAGAATTATGTATTTACAAATATGGAAATGTAAAATATTTACAAATCCTTTATATCATAAATATATTTATGTAGTTACATTTTTACAGTTTTTAAAAACATATTTTAGTGCAGGATTTTTGTGGTTATGGTTGCTACTGGGGTTGCAGATAGAGAACACTGAATGAAGGCTTGAATTTAATCAAAGACTGATTTAATTCAGCATGTTCAGAAAACTGCTGTATTCTACAGCAAACAAAATAAGTATTACAGTAAATGATGGTTAAACAATTACAGAAATTTTCAAAAATGTATAGTCTTATTGAAATTATGTAATCCTTTAAAACAAGTCAGCATTAGAAGTGACACAGAACAGTGTGAAATGTTATCATTTCAAATCAGCCAACTAATAAATGCAGCTGAAAAATTTAAAATCTCATTGCTTATAACAAAATCAACTGATTAATTAAATTAATTACATATTCAGGTCCCACTTTATATCAGGCATCCTAACTACTATGTACTTACATCATTAAATAAGTACAATGTACTTATTGTGTTCATATTGTATCACAAAACACTTTTGCTGCTATTGAGGTGGGATACAGGTAAGGTTAGGGACAGGTTTGGTGGTATGGGTAAGTTTAAGGGTGGGTTAAGGTGTAAGGGATGGGTCAACAGTGTAATTATAAATGTAATTACAGAAATTAATTTTAAATGTAATTACATGCAGGCAGTTTTTGAAGTATGTTGTATTTAAGGCCACCAAATATAAAGTGAGACCAATATTCATATATTAAATAAGATTCATAAACATTTCCTCATCTATAAAATTGTATGTACATTTTAGATACAGGATTTTCTCTACTGTATATCAATATGGTATTTCAGTGTGTATGCAAATGTATGTAAATGTTCATTTGGTAGAACCACATTTTACAGAAAAACAAAACAAAAACATATGAATACTTATGAGAAAATGTTGGATATGGTCAGCAATATAATATATTATTTTAATATTTTACAGTTTCTGACATTATCTGATTCTGGAATGATTTTTTTTTTAAAATAAATAATAATAAAAAAAAACAGTAATATTACCCGACAGCAATGTGGTCACTGAGATGCTGGCATCTTGAGGACATATAAAAAATTATTTTCCATGTATTAAAAACACTAAGCATTGACTGCAGGCTAATATGTATGTATGCCCTGTTGGCAAGCTGAACATTTGTCCTAGCATCTTTTGATTGTAAATAAAACCTCAACGTTACTTGCATCTCCCTGTCGTATCACTACCCCCTCTATCTCCTATTCCCTCCCCCCTCTCTCTGGGTGGTTTGATGGAGTGATTTTGATGGAGTGCGCAGGCGGGAGAGAGCCGTCGTCGAGCTGTGCTAATTGAGCTCTCTTTGTGCCTGGTCACAGCAGTGAGGCGAGGAGAGACGGCTGGAAGTGAATTTGAGCAGCACTCAGGAAGCCTCAACCAGATCGATAGTGCGAGACTTAACAAAACGCAGACATGCCGGCCACGCACATCAGGGTCATTACTGTCTATAGCGAGCCACATTTCCACCGGGGACTGATCAATGGGGGAAAATATATGGATTTAGAGAAACATTTTTTTTTCCTCTAAGCCACAACTTATTTCGGTGTTTTTCTCTAGACAGTTTCTCATTCAAAAGAAAAGGGCTTTTTTACCCAAAAAATCTCAACACTGGGATTAGTTTTCAGTGGTTGGCAGTTATCCAAAATATATGTGAGAAGAGAGTCACTCTATGCAAATCAATCCTTTTGTCAGTGGCTCTTTCTGTTCCTCTCCTGCTCTTTACATTCAGTCATTCATGTTTTTATTTACTGAAGATATCATCCTCCTGCACACTTTACCCCCTCATGATTCTAAACAGTCATGAAAATGATTTTTCACTGTTCAACATGAAAAACATGTCCCCTAATTGTCTGATTGTCTGATTGGTCCCTTAAGGTTACATTCAAGAAAAATATTTAATTAGTCCTAAATTTAATATTGTCAACGCACAGGTTTAACAATAACAACTTAATGTGTTGCATATTTGTCAGTTATACGAATGAAACAGGTAACTCCCACCCCTACCCCCCGCAAAAAAAAACATGCCATAGTAGAGACAAATAGGAATTATAAAAATATGAACCTGGTTATTATATATTTAAAACCCATTCAGTTTAGTAGTACTAACCATGTAATCCAAATGGATGGAAATTTTGTATGAAATTCAAATAAATAAATCTTAAATTTAGGCCTAGATTTATTTATTTTTTTACAGAGTAAGGGTGCTCGGCCTCTTCAGAGAATGTGTTTTGTGTTGGTCTGGGAGTGTCTTTATTGCTGTAAGAGTAACAGGTCACAAGTTCAAATGTCATTTTGATTTTTTTTTTTTGCATTGCATTAAATGCGAACGTCGAGTACGAACATGAATGTTGAGTGTGAACGTAAGCATTTTTGAGGAAAATGTGGAGACTGTGCATAATAATTCTGTAATGTCTTCAGTGATAGATGCAGTACTCGATTTACCAGCAGTGCAACGTGGCATCAATAAAATGTGTAAATTATTTTACTGTTTACTAATTTTATTTATATTATTGCTATTTATATTATCTTGTTATTTTCATTTATTTGTCATGTGGGGACACATGGCATCGCATGACATTATTCATCACTCATCTTATGCTTAAGGTGTTTTTAGTTTGTCATCCTTTATAGTATGTTGCAGTAGGCCTAAATTTTGAGGTCCATGCACATCTGAATGGAGAGAATGACATGCTCATAAACTCTTCAAGCAAGCAATATGTTGTGATGAGCTGAAACTAAGCATTTGTTGAATGAAACAGCTCTTACCTTTTGTTGTCACATTTGGTCATGTCTCACCACTTGCTTGCTGGATAATAAGTGTCCTTGCACTAAATGATGATCTGCTCATTTAATATGAACCACTATAAAAGTGTCCATCAATAAAACCTATACCATATTTGGTCTTGAAGACCTTTCAAATAGCTTACATAGATGAATAATTGCTGTTTGAAAAAAAGGCTCCCTTGACATTACGTTATACCTTACGTTATACATTCTTTTGCCGATTTAAATCAATAGAATCCTCCATTGCTTTAAGCTTTAGGCTTGTGTGTTCATTATCCTTGACCACCGGCTCAACTATTTTAATTTTTTCTTCACAGCTTTCACACAAACACACACACACATGCACGCACACACAGAATCACACAAAATTAGCTTAGGTGTGGTTAATTGGGCAGTAACTCAAACATGGTCATCAGGACAAAAACATTATGAGATGTGCAGATTGAACTAAATTAGCTAAATTCACGTTCTTGTAATCATTTGAATAAATGTAGCAATAGATTGAACTGTACGTACTTGCTTTAAGAGTGCATTAATTAATGTTAAGTAACTTTATTGTAAAATGTTACAAAATTTATAATGCTGATTCTCTATACATTCCTTTTGTGTTTTCAACAGAGAACACCAGTAAACAACGGGGAAGCATTTCGATGGTTCTTTTAGGACTCTGAAACAAGTGTCATCACATGCAGTGATGCCACAGACTTACCACAAAAAGAACTTGCAGGGCCCAAGGACCCAAAAAGCCCAGACTGTGGATGACAGAGCATGAGAGAGGGTGGGACAAGCTAAATAAAAATATTCAAAAAAAAAACCTTTGTAATTTTATTTCCTGTGTAATTATTATTGTACTTTTGGCAGCATCATAATGTATATTTTTCAGTGTCTGTCAATGTGTTTTAGTGTCTTGGCTGTGCAAGTTGCAGCCATTCTTGTAAAGAACTGAGTAGACAATCATTACAAACAGAAGAAAATAATGTCAACCAATGGACTAATGGCCAATGAGATCACAACTCTCTTTAAAACACAACACATATTTTTAGATCTGATGCAATAATCATAAAGGTAATTGTTCTCTGCCATCATATTCCAAGATTTGTATGGAATGATCTTAAGAATACCTCTTTTCACTTAAACCAACAAATTCGAGAGGACACATTGTGACCTCCACTATTAATGTGATGTTTTGTAATTGACACGCTGTGTACGAACAGTAAACAAAAGCCAGTAAGTTTCTTTCTTTTCAGCTGTGTTGATTTTGTGTGGAATATTGCAGTTCAGGGCACATTTTCTTGTTGCCATGATGCACTTTTAAAAGTCTGGTAACACTGAGAGAAGGTGATTTAAGGTTGTTTGTATAGTCTCTCAAAGTTCAATTGCATTCCATTTAGTTTTGGTTGAATCTGTTTAAAAAGCTGCCCAAAGGTAGGTAGAGAACCAGTAAAGAACTTTCGTGAACATCACAGTAAGATTTGTGACATGCATTTTTAATTCTCACAACACGGTAAACTACACATTCCGAAATGAATTATCCAATAAGTTGCGCATTGTCTTTACCCTAATGTTGCATGTGTAAATGTGTTTTTGTTTTAAAGATAACTAAAAATTTGTATATTGTTGTTGTGATGCTTTTACGTGTTCAAATAATAAAGGAAACAAAAAAAAAGTGTGAGAAATGTAATTTGATGCCAGGAAATGCTGACATTTTTAATCAAACGTGCAGTTAAATATCATAATTTGTAAATATTTCTTGTCTTTCCCTTATCCTAATGCAAGCATACATTTCATGTCTCTGTGTAATTGTAATGCAAACTATCACTAGGGATAAAAAAGCATGTGAAGAAAATATGTGAAGAAACAGGCATTGTCATTCCCATCTTCCCCTAGAATGCAAAAATGTCACACGGAAAAGAGAGTGGCTCCCAGAGGCGTTAAGCTTTAAAGAGAGACTGAAATCCCATGCGGTTTGTAATGCATGGAAAGGGTGCGTTTTGGGGGGATGGTTTGGGTGGATGGAATACTGAAGGTTGATGGGTAGACAGTTGTTTGGGTAAATCAGGCTTTGGATATTGTGAGGACAGAATCATTTTTGAAGGTGTGGAAAAAAGGAACAAAGGACTTTTTCTTATAAACAATTTATGGGAGACATTATCAATAACTAAACACTAAAACCTGGTTCCAAACTAGCTAGCCTCTTCTGGGTGATTAGATTAGGCTAAATTGCAAACTACACCCCTGTTATTTATCATGGTACAAAATTCATGTTACTTGTGAATTTTGGAATTTTGTCAGACATTTTTATTATTCCATAATAAATATATACAACTCAGTACAAGTTACTCAGTATATACAAGTATACAAAAAAAAAAAAAACTGAAAAAAACAACAACTTTTAAATAGACCAGAGAAAATCATACCTAAATGGTACATATTAGAACCTTTAAAGCTGCATTTGCAAGAGTAACCATGCATTTTTGCTTTGACCTCTTTTATCTTGATTCTTGTTTCACAGATGTTGTACCAGGTGAGCTACCGAGCAAGTTTACTACATCAGAAAAGCCATACATATGGGGCTGATTATGTAATGCAAATGTATTAGTTTACAAATCTGTAGCTGAAGCTGCTGGTAGTCATTTTGGCTGGAAATTGCAGCTTTGTTTTTACAATTTGATTATGATTATGTCTCAAAGTTGAGTAAACTGGTTGAAAAAAACAAACAAACAAAAAAAACAATCACCTCCTAAGGTTGACGACCTGCACCTCCTTAATTTTTGTGTGTCTGATAAAAGTGCCAAATGTATGTTTAATACTTGTTAGTGACTCTTCGCAGGCTTCTCTGCTGTTCAGGAAACTATGTCGGACAGGAAATATGAAGCATTTGAACAGCTGGCAGTACAGGGCCTGAGGAATAAGACTGCAGTTGACAGCAGCCTCATCTATGCCAAATCCCCTTGGCTAGTGATCACAAAGTGATAAGGGCCATCAAGAACATGTTGAATGCTGAGATTAAACCACAACAGAGAGGGCTCTAATCCTCCTCTGTTCTTGCACCCATTCACACACTTTGATTTGAAGTAGGTTCCCTGAAAACACACAATCCTCCATTGCAAAAATAAACGAATACCAAAACATTCAGATATTGGGGTTGAGGAAAAAAGACAGGTGGATCTAATGTGGTAGAGCAGTCGAGATAAATACAAACACTTTGCCTCAAAAAGGAATAGTCCATTTAGCTGAAGTAATTTGGCACCATGTGTCCTATCAAAATATCACAATGAATACTTGTATAATGTCTGCTTACAGAAATATATAAAAATTGTTTATCCTTTCAAAATGCTGGAGTCCAGGTAGACAGAAATGGAATTTTGAGATGCGACTGTTTTTTCCCACATAAAGTGGTAAGGTCACAGAAGGGAAGAAAAAGGAAAGCAAAGGCATGGCTCAAAAAGAAATAGAGGGAATGAGAGTGTAACACTGTAGCATGCCCTTCTTTTTATTATTTATTTCCCATCTGCATTTTTTTCCACAGCACACATATTGATGTGGAGAGACCAGGGTGTGAGTGTGCGTCAGAATCATTTCCTGATGAAGGTGACAAAGTGGAAGTAATCAGTAGAGCTCTGATCCAGTATGACAGCCCTAGAAGTGCTGCTCTCTGCTCACAAGCAGGTAGAGCAAAAGAAAAAGAGGAATTTAAAAAAATGCTGTTGTCTCTTCATACCTGCATGACAGATATCTTCAAAGGATAAAAAGGCAAACAGTTTACATAGAATGGCAGAATTGTAGTGTTTGTTGTTGAAGTGAGGAAGTGACGAAAACTTGAACATGTTTGCAAGCACAATATGGACAATATAAGTATTTAAAAAGCTACTACAGTACAGTACAGTACAACAGTGGTGTGGTAAATATTTATGCACATTATAGATGCTTTACAATATGTTTTAAGATGGATATTTGGCTGCAGTGTGCCAGTAGGAAATATCAATTTTAAATAAATTTTAAATTTCCAAACGGATTTAGATATTACAAGTATTCTAATAGTACCATGAGATTTTTGTATGATCATGGAGTCCTTCAGCAGATGGTATGGCACCAACAGAACCCTGACCTTACCATCTTCACGCATGAAGAGACAAAAGCAACTGACATCCATACAAGAACTTTGGCAATTTATCCAAGATTTGTATACCTACATGAAATCTACACTCCTAAAAATAAAGGTTAAATGGCATCTATGGTTTCGTGAAAAACATCTAACATCAATGGAAACGTTCCATTGCACAAAAGGCTCTTTAAAGGGTAGTGGAAGTGTGTGTTTCAGATTATTAAATGTTTTCTCACCAAGAAAGGAAATGTGAAGAACTGTTCACTGAAAGGTTTTAAGACTGAAAGGATCCAAAATTGTTCTTCTAATCTATGGCATTGCTGTGGAAATTTTACTTTTTAACTATACTGTTCCAACACAAAAAATAAAGCAAAAGATAAGAGGAACAACAGGATGTGAAGTGTTATTATTTTGGGATGTTAGACCACACAAAACCTTTCTGTCAAGCTAAGAAAACCAAACAGATGCTCAGGGCCAGAACAGTAAAATTGTAAACATACTGTTTCATTCTAGGTGTACAGAAGTGTTTATTTCAAATAAACTTTTATCACATGTTTTACATTTACATTTATCACAAGAAAAAATCCCTTGAAGTAAGCTACTGTAAGGTTAAGTGCCTTGTTCAAAGAGACTATAGTAATAACTTTTGGATCCGTCCATGCGGGGTTTGAACCTACAACCTTTCGACCAGCCCAGAAAATAAAATAAGTTATCTTGCTTTTTAACTCAGCAGACAAAACCAATTTCAAGTTCCCAGCATTTCCTTACCACAGTGATTTTCATCCAGGGGCCCGGAGTCCACTTGGCCCTCAGCAAACTCCCAGGTAAGTACAAAAGAAGTAGTAATTTTAGGTTTATTTATTTTTATTGCAACAGATTATGTACCAGGTGTACATGATCAGCCTTGATAGAAGGGCCTTTGAATATGTGTAAATATTAGACCGGGGGTCACCAGACTCGGTCCTGGAGGGCCGGTGTCCTGCAGAGTTTAGCTCCAACTTGCCTCAACACACCTGCCTGGAAGCTTCACGTATATCTAGCAAGACCTTGAGTAGATGGTTCAGGTGTGTTTGATTAGGGTTGGAGCTAAATTCTGCAGTACACTGGCCCTCTAGGACCAAGTTTGGTGACCCCTGTATTAGGCAAACAAAAAAAATGGTCTTGGAGATAAAAAGAAGATTGAGAACCACCCCTTTAGCTGTACTCTCTCTCTCTGTATGTGTAACTGGTATTCTCTTCGTTATGGGGACCAAATGTCCCCACAAGGATAGTAATACCAGTAGATTTTGACCTTGTGGGGACATTTTTTGCTCCCCATAAGGAAACAAGTTTATAAATCATACAGAATGAAGTTTCTTGAAAATATAAAAATGTAGAAAGTTTTGTAGTAGGTAGTAGGAAGTAGGCAGTGTGTGTGTGTGTGTGTGTGTGCGCGCGCGCGTGGACATCTATTTGTATAATGACATGGGTATGTATGACATAGGAATTACAAGGAGAAGGTGACTTATGAGGACATTGCCCCATGTCCTCACTTTTCAAAATGCTTATAAATCATACAAAGTGAGCTTTTTTTGAGAAAGTAAAAATGCACATTCATGTGAGGGGTAAGTTTAGGTGTAGGGTTGGTGCAGGGCAATAGCACATAATGGTTTGTACAGTATAAAAACCATTACGCCTATGGAATGTCCCCACTTTTCACAAAAACAAATGTGTGTGTGTGTGTGTTCACCTAAACTGAAACATAATCATAGAATTATTGCAAAGGAGGAAGGAATAATGTGACAAGAATGAATATTCAATATTTATATAATTTATATCAAATTGTTGTAATTTGTGCTTTAGCATGAGTGTTCATCACAAAACTGCGCACTAACTAACTCTACAGGTGTCATTGTGGCACTGTTATGGCAAGTATAAATATTTCAGGCTGTCACTGCAAGCAGAGTTACAACCTTGTGCATCCTCACAAACATTCACCTCTTCTGCCCTTATTTTTACGTTAAGAACATAATTGCAGTATACATATTGCTGAGTATTTTGCTTTTTTTTATGAAATAATGATTTTTTTTAAACAGTTTTAATATAAAATGTGTTTATTTGTTTTATTTATCTTTTTATTTTTGCTAAGGTACTGGACAGATTTTGTTAATTTATTGTACAACTCGTGTTAACTCATTCTGCATTTTTAATTCTTTGTGTAAATTGAAATAAATTTGAAGAAAAACGTATTTTCAGACTAAGATTTAATGTATATGACTTTTATTACTGACAGTAAACGTTAAAAAAAATTGAATGCAGACACAATGCAGTCACATCCCCAACATAAACTCCTTAAAAATGTCCATGAAATATGAGATTCTTTGTTCCTGTCTTCATGCATGGCTTCCACTCTTTCTGTGGTGGGCGGTGAAGAATGTTGTTACTAGGCAACAAGCATAACAATGACACAGGTGCTCACTCTCGGGGGGTGGGGGATTCTTATTCTTCTCTTTCTCTCTCTCTCTTTCTCTCTCCCCATCTCTTTCTGTCCTTCTTTTCATACATACTCTCTGCATCTTTTGCTGCTCTTAAAGTTTAATTTTGAAAAAAAGAATTCCCAAAAAAATTATTAAAAGTGGCAAGGGCATAAGGGCACAAATAACAGGCTGTTAATATACCCTCGGTACCTTACTTTGCAGCCCTTTGTCCTAAAAAAGTGAGCTCAGTCTGCTCTCTCTCCTCTCCACCGCTGCTCACCTTTAATTAGTAAGGCTACATTCAACCCATATTCTTGATATTGTCTTCACACTACCCACCAACCAGTTGCTAGATCTCTCCTCACTGATGCTCTCTCTCTCTCACACACACACACACACACACAAACATACGCATATGCACAACATTGCCCTGGCAGTTAACGTCTGCCAAAGGTCCTGACTATTGGTCAACCACACACTTAGCAACCAAGGATGGGGGGTAATTTCCTCTGTGCAATCCCGTCTCTCCTTGGATCACTGAACATTCCTCACCACTGTCATTGACCCCTGTACATCATTCTAGACAGAGATACATAAGCCAGAGCAGTTCTGCCTTGAGTGGCACATCAGGGAGAAAGAAAAGTGATAGGAGGAAGAAGAAGCCAGCTTAAAAGAAGCCATCTACATTTAAACTTTGCAAACTTTAAAAAGAGTAATTTTGTGAAATATTATTACAGTTTAATTGATTTGTTTTCTATTTTAATATAATTTAAAGCTGAATTTTCTGCAGCCATTACTCCAGACTGCTACAAAATTTGATGAAACCATAATATACTTTTTTTAATGAGTAGAAAGCTTGAAAGAAGCTTTGAAATAGAAATATTTTGTAACATTGCAAATGCCTTTACTATTTAATCAATTTAATGCATTCATGCTGAAAATATACATTTTTGTTTAAAAAAAAATCTTGCTGACACAAAACTTTGGAATGGTGTATCTGCATAGCCTCAAAAATGTATACTTTCAGAAAAAAAAATGTACAAAGCTGTCACTGGGGAATAATAGTACTTTTTGAAAGGGTCCCGCTCCCGCTGACAGTTTTGTGCCTTTTTTCTGAGAGTGTACAGACAAAAACATGAAAAATATAATATGGAATATATCAGGATATGGAAAATATAGAAACTGCAGAGATAATAGTCCAATTCTTTATGGATATTTTAAATATTTAAAAAAGAGGAGAGGAGAGGAGAGGAGAGGAGAGGAGAGGAGAGGAGAGAACATGTGTGAGAATATTTCCATCCAATCTGATCAATGGTGATATTAATCTGCTTGCCAGTCAGCCTGCCACCCAACTGTTTGATTAAAACAGGGAAGAAATATGACGTAACCGATAAAACTGTTTGTCAAAACGTCTGTGTGTGGAATGGGAGAGGAGGAAATACAGGCAGAGATAAAAGAGAGAGAGAAAGAAGGAGAGATGCAAGAAGGGATTGAGAAGTGAGGGAGGGTGGTGTGCTGACCTTCGCAGTGGTATCACTTTACTGTGTGCCATTTACAAACGTTAACATTCATTGTCTGAATTTGACTTGAATTTGAATAGCAAACATGCTGCAGAAATTCAAAGGTTTGATAGAATGAAAAAAGTAAAGATTTTGCTAAAAGTTTGACAGTTTTATAGTAGGCCTAGAAATATATATACTACTTGAATTTAAATAACAATATGTTTATTACGTTCACTTTTATTTTAAGAATTAGAACTGAAGAAAACTTCATCACAACCTATTGAATTGTTTGACTTGTAATTCAATAAATTTCACTTTTTGTCATTCCAGTTCATATTGTAGTTCAGCAATTCCATTGGTACGTACAGTATAAGCATAAAATGTCTACTTGTCATTCAGTCAAAGTTGCAAAAAAAAACCTTGAATACTTGAAAAACATCAAAGAGTAAATTTATCCCAAGTACCTTCATAAAAAAGAAAAACTGCAGAAAAACACACCACTGAGTATTTTGACATAAGACAAACCAAAAACGATGAAATAGCGGTACATACTGTGTTGGATAACGCATTGGAATTTATGTCTTCGCGCCGCTAGGCGATGTCCCATTGAAATCGATTCTGATGCAGATGCAGCCAGCGGATCGATCCATTTATATTACGTAAATAATTCTTATGTAGTTCATAAAGATCATTTTTACTATTTTTTCTGTTGCACTCTGTATATTTCTCACTCAGTTTGTGTGCAGTTTGTGAATCAATTGCACTGTTTGTATTTTTGTTGCAGAAGACAATTTGTGCAATTGTTTTCACTATTAGCTGCACAGTTTGTGTTTGTTGTTGTACATACTCAGATTGAAAATATATTTCTCTGAAAAAAGTCACTTTTTAATGCGTTTGATTATTATATAACACTGATTCCATTTTATTTACTCCCTAAATGTTTTTTGGACACATCTATATTGTTAGTAAATTAAATAGACTGAAAAGCACCTATAACATTATTGTAATAAATGACTATAACTTGCTTGGGGAATGTTATATGTAGACAAAATTTTATTTGGAAGTGTAAAACACCCAGATACAACTTTCTAAAGAAAAAAAATCCGAACTTCACAGGAGTTTCTGTTTGAGTACACAGTAAAAAAAAAACACCAAATTGTTGCTTGCATTTTTCTTAAAATTCTGGAAATTCATTAATTCATTAAGGAAAATTGGGATATTAAATTAGCTAGACTGAAACTTCAAGTTCTCCTGTTTATAATGATATATAAAACTCTTGAACCCTTGATATACTGTATGGCACTTGATGCTGACTGCTAGAATAGGTCTTAAAAAAAACAAAGAAACGTGCAGGTATGTCAGGTCCCCCAAAAATGTTCTAGGTCTTTAAGGATTAAGGGTACGTATACACATACCTTCATTAGAGCATGGCACTAGCAAAGCCAAGGTCATAACTGGATCAATCTGCACTTTGCAATATAAGATGCTTTGGATAAAAGCATCTCCCAAATGCATAAATATAAATGTGAAATGTGTACATATACTGTATGTGTTAGAATATATCCCAGAGTCTCGGGCCATTGGCATCATACACATTCATACTCACTTACACTTACAGTGTCCAATTCACCTGTCCTGCATGTCTTTGGATTGTGGGGGAAACCAGACTACCCAGACGAAACCCACACCAACATGGTATGAACATACAATGTAAAAAATCTTTGGACCCTTTTCCCAAGGTACCAAAACAATGGGTTCATCCACCACCTATTTTCACTTTTCCCTGTGTTAAGCAGAGAAACATTTAGAAGACTTTTTTTAGAAGACACCAAAAAGCGAGAAGAAGCAAGAAGATCCCTGTACAATGAAAAGAAAATGAATGGAAAAAGTGGCAACAATCCACCAAGAATGGCGTGGATATTGGTTTTGAGTGCTGCGGACAACAGTTCACTCTTTATCTCACATTCTTGAGTTGCTTTGCAGCTAGTATGCCAGTTAGCTAACCTATGTACACACACAAACACACACACAAACAAAATGGGTTCTTCAGCGGTTCTTTGGGGTGGTTCAGGTGCTATATAGCACCACTGTCATACAAAGAACCCATTAAGCTATTAAATGATTTAAGGATTAAAAAACAACATTAAAATACAGTGTATTTCCTGAAGATAATGTGGTTCTCAAACTTTTTGCCCCCAAGGCTCCCTCAGAAAAGCATAAAAGTGATTCAAAATAGCTTTTGCCATTGTAGTAATTTCCCATTAATAGCAAGCATATGAGCATGAGAGGGAAGTAACATCTAAAATCTAAGGAGGAGAATGAGGTTCCTCATAGATCCATTTGACAAAGCTGCTGTAGAGCACCTTTAAAGATAGGTGCTATATAGCACTTAAAGTGGTTCCTCTATGAATATGAGCCAATGCTTGCTATACCTTGCTATATTTAGTGCTATTTAGCACCTTTTTTCACTAGTATAGCTAGTGCCAAAATGAGTTGAAAACCAATAAGACTAAAACTTTTTCATACATTATCTGTTATCTCTTTGCTGTAGAGATGTGTTATTTGTTATTTTTGTATAAGTGTTTGCTAGCTAACTGTGTTCATAGAATGCTAGCTAGGCAGGAAACAAAACTAAGCCCTTACTAACAAAAAAGATTAATATGAGTATGGTGGAGATAATCACCAGGTCTTGTCCATTATCTGTAATGTTTTATTTTGTTCTAAAACAGCTTTGCACAATATAATTTTTAAAAAAGCATAATGTTACTGTATAATGCACTTTTCTTTGAGCCACGAGTCTCCGTGTCAGTAAGAAAACATGGTGGAGGATTCAGAATCTGTAGATGACAGTAAATTTTCTGAAATGTATATTTTTTATTCTCTGACACTGATTCACTGAATTTGAAGCAAGAACCTTCTTGCTGTGATGCAACAGTACTACGCACTGAGCCACCATACTGCCATATCTCATTACAGCACCTTGATATAGAAATAAAAATATAAAGAAGCAAAGCAGAGTTTGAAAACCTTACTGTATTTTTGTAGAAAAGGTACATAGCCATCTTACTCTGACCAAAGTGATTTCGATTGCCCTCATGTTGCAATTGCAAAATCTTAAATGCAAATTCCCCAGGAGGGTGTGAATGTACCATTTTCTTATTAAATAATTAATAATGAGGGCTAGAAAACTGCTAGTGAAGGGACAACCTTCACATAATTAGCTTTCTTGAGTATGTTTTGCTGTTAATTATCTGGTCATAAACTATCGATGACTGTTTTGGGTGGGCACAGGACTTTTCTTGTATGAAGAATTTTTCATGTTGTAATTGACAGTGCCGCGTTAAGCCTTTGCTGGGCCCTGGGCTAACGGAGCTGCAGGGCCCCCCATACCCCCCCCCCCAACCCCTGATATAGCTTACGCCGGTTAGTTGCGGCTACGTTCGCAATTCAAACAATGATTTGTAAAAATAATAATTAATTTGTTATTTGCATGGTCTAGGTGATCATACGGCGTATGACTGCAAATACGGGACGAAATGCGTGCCGTATATCTTTCATACGGAACGCTTCTCTGATGCGTTTAATACGGGACGGTTCTGTATTGGAACGGCTGGCAACCCTATTTAAGACGCAAAAGAGAATTGTCTCGGGGGCCCCCTAGTGTTCGGGGCCCTGGGCTGCAGCCCATGTTGCCCATTAGGATAATGCGGCCCTGGTAATTGATGTGAGCCTGAATGCAGATTAACATAACAGTTTATTTTGGTCTTGCTTGATGTCATTGCAGTCATTGATACTGCAATCATAAGATTTTCTGTTACCAACTTAAAAACTGGATATATCTTTCAAAGAATGGCCTAAAGTCATGCTGAATTGCTGGGATGGCCTGACATCTCCTATTGTCATTGATTTACCCTAAGATAATAGATACCCTAAGATATAGCAAGGAAATATTGGAGGGTGTCAGCTAGGTGCTCCGGTTTCCCCACAATCCAAAGAGATGCAGGATAAGTGAAATGGAAACACTAAATTGTCCATAGGTGTGAATGTGTGTATGTCTGTGTAATCCCTGGGATGGTTTCCCTGCCTATGGCTTGAGACATTGGGATAGGGTCCAGCATCCCCACAGACCTGTATAGAACAAGCAGTGAAGGATCAAATGTTTTCATATAATACACAACTGCATATTTTGCTCCTTCTGATCAAAACATTGGGTAACACGTTAGAATACTGTTCCATCATTAATGAATAACTACACAAGAACACGTGAGTAACGCAATATTAGCACTCTAGTAACTACTAGTAACTAACAAGAAACTCTGATTAATGAATTAGTAAGTGATAGTGCTTAGTCGAATGTGGTAGTTCCCTATTAGCTAATCAGTAACTATTATTTGTTTCATACCTCCCTAAGAACTACTAAGAACTACTGTATACAGGTTCATAATTAATATGAATAAAACATAATGTATAATTAATTCTAAAATAAAGGGCATGGTAACACACTAGTAATGACTCAAGTATTACCAAATTCTTCTAAAGGAATTACTAATTATTTGGATCAGTATTCTAAAGTGAAGATCATGATAACTCCCTAGTAACGACTGAAATCATTGTAAGCTTTTGAGAGTGTTGTAAAGTATTGGATAGTTACTATTCAGGTGGTACTACATCCTTCTAAAGGAATTACTAATTATTTGGATCAGTATTCTAAAGTGAAGATCATGATAACTCCCTAGTAATAACTGAAATCATTGTAAGCTTTTGAGAGTTTTGTAAAGTATTGGATAGTTACTATTCAGGTGGTACTACATCCTTCTAAAGGAATTACTAATTATTTGGATCAGTATAATAAAGTGAAGATCGTGATAACTCCCTAGTAATTACTGAAGTCATTGTAAACACTTGAGGTTTTTGTAAGATTTTGGTAAGTAATTCATTTTGCTAGATTTGGTAACGCTTAAATCATTACTAGTGGGTTACCGTGATCTTCACTTTAGAATACTGATCCAAATAATTACTAATTTCTTCAGAAGGATGTAGTAACACATGAGTCATTACTATCCAAAACCTTACATATATTCAAAAGCTTACAATGACGTCAGTCAATATTAGGGAGTTATGATGCTTTTCACTTTAGAATACTGATCCAATTAATTAGTAGTTCCTTTAGAAGAATTTGATCATTCTTGAGTCATTAGTAGTGGGTTACTATGATCTTCATTTTAGAATTATTTATACATTATGTATAATTCACATTAATTATGAACCTGTATACAATAGTTCTTAATAGTGAACTACCAGTTTCAACTGAGCGCTATTACTTACTAAATCAATAATCAGAGTTTCTTGTTAGGTAATAGTAGTTACTACAATGTTAATAGTGCATTAGTCACTTGTTCCTGTATAGTTATTCATTAACAAAGGATCAGTATTCTAAAGTGTTACCAAACATTGTAATCATATGTCATATTACATTTTAATGGATGCTCCAAATCTTCTACCATTAGATCAGAACACTGAAATCTAAAACTGAAAGCTGAAATATTGATATTTGGTACTAAATCTATTCCAGGGTTTGTTGGACTTTCTTGCTTTCTTCAAATGTAATCTGAAGCAGAATAACTCAGGATGCAGTGGAGGCTTTATAGGGTCAGCTGGCCTGTCCTCCTAAGCACTTTGGGGAAATTTGGATTTGGCAGCAATTTTTCAAATGGATCAGCATTTATTCCTCACCCATGGTATCCATTATAACAAATAACATCATATCAAAAGCATTTTGCAGGTCTGGGGCATTGGACAGGGGTGTCCACTGTCTCCTATGCTATTTGTCCTATATACTGAACCCTTACCTGTGCAATATGCCAGTAGAAGGTTATCAGCTGAAAACAAACCATAAAATTTGAATTTTATATATAAAATATCGTACATATTACATACATATACAAAATTCAGAGATCTAGCATGAGGTCTGCCCTTCACTACCTCCATTAAATGTAGCTACCTCAATGTAAGCACTGAAGGAATGGACGGAAAGGACACGACTTGTGGCCAAGTATGGTGACCCATACTCGGAATTTTTGCTCTGCATTTAACCCATCCAAGTGCACACACACCGTGAACACACCCCCGGAGTAGTGGGCAGCCATTTATGCTGCAGCACCCGGGGAGCAGTTGGGGGTTTGGTGCCTTGCTCAAGGGTCTCACCTCAGTCGTGGTATTGTAGTATCGAGAGAGCGCTGGACATTCACTCCCCCCACCTACAATCCCTGCCGGACCTGAGACTCAAACCCGCGATTATTTTGGGTTACAAGTCCGACTCTCTATCTATTAGGCCATGATTGCCCCCAAAAATACACTTACGGTGACAAATACAGTGCTGCAGCAAATCCTAAATGTTGCTGCTAGACAATTGACAGAAACTAGAAAGAACAGCATATCAACAATTTTGGTCACTCTTCATTGGTTATCAGTCCAATGAATGGTCATCCAGGATTTATTATTCGTTTTAAAAAGAGTAAATACTTGTAACTGTCACCTAAACCTCTCAGATTTTCCAACTATTTAAAGATATTTTAAATGCACAATACCTTCACTCTTTGGATCATGAAGACAAGGTGAACCCCAGCAGATAGTTAACCTCCGATTGCATAACCTTACTTTTAGTGATCTCCCACGTTATGACACACAAAGTCGATATGCGATTAACATCAAAAGACAAATCAAGATGAGACTTATTCAGGACAGGATTTTGGAAATGAACATCAGACACAGGTACACTTTTCATGTTCAAGTTATCCTAATCAATCATTCATATTTATATTCATATCATTCATACTGTACATGAGTTACCCCAGGTTGTATTTCCATAAAAAGGTGGAAAATCTTGTGTTCATGTGTATCCGTGTTTGCTAAACTTATGATTCAAATATGTGTGGAAAATAGAAGAAAACTTATTGAAGCAAGCAAACTGCAGCAAGAAGCATCACAACTAGATCAGAGTGGTGACGGAGAACTGAACAAGGTGGAATGGTGCTTGAGAAGAATGATTAAAAACATTTTAAACATAGAGGGACTGTTTTCGTTGGGGGAAGAAAAAAATGTAAAAACTTTTCAAATTTGGTCTTCAGTCCAAGTTATTTAATATTACTCAACATTGTTCATTAAACATTTAAAAAGCAATTTGTTTAAGCTGTATGTCACAGACAATCATTCTTATGTTCAAACTTTTTATTGTAAAACAGACACTATTACAGAACAAACTGTTACATATTATTATCCTTTTTTTCTTTTTTACAAAAAACAGAAAAATAAAATAGAAAATAGAAACAGAAGTAATAATAATGTTCAGATAAATGTACACACAAACATCTGAATATACAAATACTATCACTCAACCACAATCATATATCCAGAAATACATTATCATTATTATCAATATAAGGGACTGTAAAAGAAGGTGGGGTATCGATACATAAAGCAGAGACTTAAAATAATTTTATAAAACATTACTTTAAAAGAGTATTACTTTTCCAGAGCATCTAACCTTTTCCAATTTAAGAAAAACATGGCATCCAGCTTGTCCAGATGTTGGAGGCTTCTTAGATTTGTGTGGAGTAAAATACAGCACCTAGCTAATAATGAAGTAAAGGCAAATATCAAGTTGTTTTAGAATTATACTGAGACCAGATCTTTGGTACCCCAAAATTGGGTTAGATCAGGGCATACGTCTATATTGACCTGTAACACCTTAGACATATAAGAAACATCATTCAGTAATTCTGCAACAAAGGACAGGTAAAAAACATATGACTCAAATTACACTGAGATGCATGACATCTGTCACATCTATCTTCGATATTGGGAAAGATTTCAGATAACCTGGTCTTAGAGAAATGGATTCTATAAATACTTTAAATTGTATCAGGTTAAGACGAGCACAAATTGTACTCTAGCGTATTCTGTCCAGCGCACCTAGCCACCATTCATCTTCAAAGCTTTCTCCCAACTCACACTCCCATGCTGTTTTAATTTTAGTAAGTGAATAATCATCTAAGCTTAAAATACAGCCATAGATTTTTGAAATTTGTCACTTGTGTACAGATAATCATTCTTAAGTTTCTTTTTTCATGGACTTTTGTTTTCACTAATTTTCTGTCTTCCTTTGTTTAGTTTCCCCGCCACTCTTTAGCTGTCATGGATATTCATTTAATCAGCACAGATGTTTTATATTATTACCCTTTGCCATTTATTTAAGTAGCTATGTTCTCACCTTTCATTTGTCTGGTATTGTTTGTGTTGAACACAACTGTCTTGTAGATTGGTTATCTTTTGAGTTATTTTAATAAACCTTGTTTTATTTGTATTATTCATAATCTTCCTTGGAGTTTTTGACACTGTAGAACTGAGTTGCCATTCTTTTCTACATTTTTTCTCTCTCTCAAGTACAAAAATGGTCATGTTTAAAAATGTTTCCTTTAATACACAACAAAATGCATAATTCAAAATGTGGGTAAAACACGTGGAAGATGAAATAAATTCAGTACACTGGACCGTATTTTTACATACTTTTCTTAGAGTGGACATATTTTCACTTTGTTTTTACTTATGCTTGTCCTTTTGTACATCCTGGGGTGTTGCTTATCAATAAATATTTACCTTTTGAGTAATACTGTTGCCTTTGTTGTTACTAGTTATGCTGCATTTGTTAAAGTGATTTTCATTTCCAGACCATTTGGGGTTCATTTTAACCTAGCAGTAGTAATTTTTTATACAGTAGTTCAGTAAAAAAAAAAATTTTTAAAAAGCCCTGCATGTTGGGTCAAACTATTAACGCAACCCAGCTGGGGCAAACAGGGAAAAACCCAGCACTGGTTTGCCAAAATGAGTCAAACTGGGTTGTTTTTAACTAAGCAGTGTACATGACAGAGTGTCACCTATGCTAAAATTTGCTATTCTGCCAAAAATGTAATCCTAGTAATCTGATAATTTTTTAAAGATTTTTTGTTACTGTTCATGTGTCTATAGCACTGTAACAGATTAGTTATTTTTTCGTATCCCGATTACTTAAATGGTTAACCCTGGTTAACTGAGTAAGCTATAAGCTTCAACGTTCAATCCAGCTGCTGGTTAGCTGTGAAATAATTGGAATTACTGTCAGGGATAAGTCGCTAATTGCATGAAGCGCTGAACCTGAGGGTTTGACAATGTCTGCTCTTTTTTTGATCCAAGTTATTTAGCGCTGAATGTGCTTGAGTAAATAAGCAAATAATCTTCAATTAAACTGGACCTGACCTTGCATACACTTCACCTGATCCACCACCAATTAAACACTTGGGTTCAGCAACCTACTATCTCAGAGGATAAAGTGTGTGCGTGCGTGCATGCGTGTGCGTGTGTGTGTGTGTGTGTTTGTGTTCATACACCAACTTAAGCATATTTTATTGACAAATTTATAGCCAGAAATTAGCTAAACCTGACAAAATTTTTGATTGCTTCCATTGTCCTCATTGGTAAGTCGCTTTGGATTAAAGTGTAAATGTAAAAATGTAAATGTAAATGTAAATATTACAAAACCTCCTTTTGGGAATGTCTTCATTTGTAAAAACAATATGATGATAAAGTGGATAAAGTATTATAGTATTCTTTACTGTATATAAAAACAATGCAAGTCTATGCAATATCCCCATTTAGATAACTGTCACAGTTCTGTTTAGTTAGTTTCAGTATTATGGACTTTTAATTTGTTTTCATTAGTTTCCTGTCTTTTGTGCAGTTTTCCCGCCACTCTTTTGTTGTCATGGACACTCATTAATCAGCACACCTGTTCTCCCTTTAGTTCATTATCACTGTGTATTTAAGGTACTCTTTGTTCACTTTTTAGTTGTTTGGTATTGTTTGTGTGTAGCCGCTATCTCACAGATTGACTATATTTATTTAATGAACCTTGTTTTATTTTTATCATCTTTGTCTTAGAATTTGTTTTAATTCTGAAGAAAGGCATTAGTTTCACAGTAATTTTATGTAAATGTAGTTTTTCTAAAAAAAAAAAAAACTGACTTTTTTGAAAAGAAAAAGAAAAGTCTGTAAAGTATATTTTGGTCTCATCTAACTATAAAACCTGATCCTACTGAAAGTAACACCTTGGGAACCTTTAAGTTGATTTTTTTTTCTTTTCTCATTAGTGCCAGCGATTTTAGACAAAAACATTTAATTTATTCCACATTTATTTGTTATAGAATTATATTTATATTAATGATTAGATTTGTGTGAGTATTTTGAATAAAAGACTAAGAGGAAAAACATATTCTGCGCCACTCAGTAAATGCATAACATGTCCATCAGTGACATTGCTATCATATCACCATCAGTCAGAATTATGTCCACATCACCTTGAAGCTGAAAGTTATCTTTTGCCTTTTTGAGTTTAACCTTCAAATCTTTTGCTTGCTGCACTAATGATGGTGTAGCTATTCCTGTTTGCGCATTAGCACAAGCCCTTTAACCTGACTATGTCTGCCCCTGTTTCCACAGAGATAATAAAGCCATCAAAGCATGCAAACATGCTTGTGCTGTGTCTCCATGATGAGCAGGCAGTGAGGAGACGACTTTCCAGGCAGACTTAATACTGATCTTAAAAGGCCAAGGCAACAACTAAATAGTGTAAGGCCAAATTACTGTGTCCTCACAGCAGTCCTTTTAATGTGGTAAATACATTTCTGTGAAGTTTCACACTGCTATTAACAAGGTTAATGAGGCTATTAATATAAAATGTGAATATATGATAACATCCCATAACCTCTGAAATTACAAACTTTTGATTAGTCTCAAGGTAACAAATAATAACACATACAGGTGTATCTCAATAAATTAGAATGTCGTGGAAAAGTTCATTTATTTCAGTAATTCAACTCAA
The DNA here is from genome assembly GCA_021397915.2 of Tor tambroides. NCBI lineage: Eukaryota > Metazoa > Chordata > Actinopteri > Cypriniformes > Cyprinidae > Tor > Tor tambroides. The sequence goes on along the minus strand of JAFVLL020005942.1, from coordinate 14,378 downwards.
ATTGTGAAACTCATGTATTAAATAAATTCAATGCACACAGACTGAAGTAGTTTAGTCTTTGGTTCTTTTAATTGTGATGATTTAGGCTCACATTTAACAAAAACCCACCAATTCACTATCTCAACAAATTAGAATACTTCATAAGACCAATAAAAGAAACATTTTTAGTGAATTGTTGGCCTTCTGGAAAGTATGCTCATTTACTGTATATGTACTCAATACTTGGTAGGGGCTCCTTTTGCTTTAATTACTGCCTCAATTCGGCGTGGCATGGAGGTGATCAGTTTGTGGCACTGCTGAGGTGGTATGGAAGCCCAGGTTGCTTTGATAGCGGCCTTCAGGTCATCTGCATTGTTGGGTCTGGTGTCTCTCATCTTCCTCTTGACAATACCCTATAGATTCTCTATGGGATTCAGGTCAGGTGAGTTTGCTGGTCAATCAAGCACAGTAACACCATGGTCACTGAACCAGCTTTTGGTACCTTTGGCAGTGTGGGCAGGTGCCAAGTCCTGCTAGAAAATGAAATCAGCATCTCCATAAAGCTTGTCAGCAGAAGGAAGCATGAAGTGCTCTAAAATTTCCTGGTAGATGGCTGCATTGACTGTGGACTTCAGAAAACACAGTGGACCAACACCAGCAGATGACATGGTAGCCCAAATCATCACTGACTGTGGAAACTTCACACTGGACTTCAAGCAACATGGATTCTGTGCCTCTCCACTCTTCCTCCAGACTCTGGGACCTTGATTTCCAAATGAAATGCAAAATTTACTTTCATCTGAAAAGAGGACTTTGGACCACTGAGCAACAGTCCAGTTCTTTTTCTCCACAGCCCAGGTAAGACGCTTCTGACGTTGTCTCTGGTTCAGAAGTGGCTTGGTAGCCCTTTTCCTGAAGACGTCTGAGCGTGGTGACTCTTGATGCACTGACTCCAGCTTCAGTCCACCCCTTGTGAAGCTCTCACAAGTGTTTGAATCAGCTTTGCTTGACAGTATTCTCAAGCTTGCAGTCATTCCTGTTGCTTGTGCACCTTTTCCTACCCAAATTCTTCCTTCCAGTCAACTTTTCATTTAATATGCTTTGATACAGCACTCTGTAAACAGCCACACCATTCAGTAATGACCCTCTGTGACTTACTCTCTTTGTGGAGGGCGTCAATGTTCGTCTTCTGGATCATTGCCAAGTCAGCAGTCTTCTCCATTATTGTGGTTTCAAAGAACAAGAGATACCCGGAATTTATACTGTAGGGATGGTCATTAATTGAAACTCAAATGTAAATATTCTAATATTTTGAGATACTGATTTTTGACTTTCATGAGCTGTAAGCTCTAATCATCAAAATTAAAACAAAAAAACTTTTGAAATGTTTTACTTTACATGCAATGAATCTAAAATATATGAAAGTTTCACTTTTTGAAATAACTTACAAGAAAAAATGAACTTTTTCACGACATTCTAATTTATTGAGATGCACCTGTACATAGAGCTCATAAAATATGGTAAATGGAGGCTGAAACATTACTATCCCTTTATGTTAACATTTTAAACATTGGTGTTACAGATGTAGCTTTTCTCTAAGGGAAAAAAATTACATTGCACTGAATATGAATTATTTTGCAGTTAAATGCAAAAATGCAGAGTTCTTTATAGATATTCTCCAGCAGACCCACACATAATATAAATTAGCAAAATGTTGTCCAGTGTGACATTATTTTGTGTAAACTGAGGTACCATACAGATAACATGTTATGTTGTATGAAAATGTTATTTAATTGACTGGAAATACCAAATTCTGACAGGCTTCAGCAGTTATGGTTCATACAGGCAGATCTGCCGTCTGATGCAACTCCCTAAGATAATGATGATATGTGGATTCACTCATGGATTTTACTAAAAAAATATTCAGATTTAAATGGCTTATAATAATTTGATACTGACATAAAATTTGGGGGCTTTTGTTTACAAACAGGTTTCCTTCAAGCCGTTCAGCTTTTACATGTAAACTAGGGTAGTAGATGTACAGTACATGATTTTTCTAACTTTGTACGCTCAGCTTATAAATGCTGTAATTCATTTTTCCACAAGGCCTAATAATTTTACTTTTTAAAAAAATGGATAAGATGGAACAGGTCAGGTCAGGGCAGAGAAGTTGTGAATGTTAAATAGGTGACACTGACGCCACATGACAAAGCCAACATGGCAGATTGCGTTCAGAATTCACACAACATAGAACATACTTTTTAACTTCATCAAATGTAATATCTACTCAGAGATTATGCGATTTCGAATTAGTTGTGTATGCGTACACTAAGAGTTTGTGTCAAAACTTAAGTATACTTTGGGCTTAGTTCTTCTGCCACCCTCAATCTGCCATTATTCAGAAAGTGAAACAATTCCCTGCCAAACAGCTAATTACAGGAAGCACGCACAATTGGTTGAACCTGAGTTTGTCACTCAAACAATTAAAGTGTCTCCGCACATTAAACTGGGCTGGGGAAAAAAGTATTTTACCATCTAACATGTAAGTAACATTCAAAACATAAACCTGTACACACACGTACTTTACCTTTGACACAATGACACTTAACTATTCTACAGTCATAAAGGTACTTACTGTAATTCCCATTTATTAAAAAAAAAAAAAAAGTTACAGTTACATTTTTAATGGGTTGTAATCAAATTACAGTTACACCTGAAAAGTATTTTAGATTACCAATGTGATTACTTTTATTTTTTAGTGTCATTTATTTCATTTAAACATTTATGTAAACTGTAGTGGGCAATTAATGTAAACAGCAATACACTCTAAAAAATGCTGGGTTAAATACAACCCAGCGCTGGGTAAAATATGGACAAACCCAGTGATTGGGTTGTTTAGACCCAGCGGTTGGGTTGCTGCCCAGAAGGTTGGGTTAAACATTTAACCCAACTGTTGGTTGAAAACAACCCAGTATGTGTTCTGTCCAATATTTACCCAGCACTGGGTTGTATTTAACTCAGCATTTTTTAGAGTGTGATTTTCTGACTATGACACTTTGTAAAAACATCTGCATAAGTTGTGCTCATAAGTTTCAAGCCCCTGCAGAATACGCAAAATTTTAATAATTAAAAATAAATAAATAAATAAATAAAAGGATCATAAAAATTGCATGTTATTTTTATTTAGTACTGTCCTGAATAAGATATTTCACATAACATGTTTACATACTCCACTAGACAAAATCGCCCCATTCAAAAATGTACATACCCTTGAAGCTTAACTGTCTGATGATCCACAACTGTTTTCATATCTGTGATAGTAGTTTGTGAATCACTTGTTTGTCCCACTGTTCTTCAGAAAAATCCTCCAGGTCCTGCACATTCTTTGGTTTTCCAGTATCTTCTGCATATTTCAGACCTTTCCAGCAATACGATTTTGAGATCCATCTTCTCACACAAAGGACAATTAAGGGACTCATACACAACTATTACAAAAGGTTAAAACATTTACTGATGCTCAAGAAGAAATCAAAGTGCATTAAGAGCAGGGCTGTAAACCTTTGAACAGGAGATTCTTATTTTATTTAAAGTTCTTTTTTTAATTTATTTATTTAGTACTGCCGTTCAGAAGCTAATACAGAAGACAAAATAAGAACAATTTACCCTGTTCATCCAATTCAAAAAGTTTACACACCCCAGCTCTTAATGCACTGTGTTTCCTTCCTTCCTTCTTCTATTTTTTTTTTTTTTTTTTAAGATTGTCTGTATTTTTTCCTTCAAGAAATATTGTGGAAAACTGATGTTGTTAAAAATAATATGCAGAAGAAAACCAAGTGCTATGTTTGGTGGATTTCATTTTTCTCTAGAGGACCCTTTGTGTCACATACCTTATTAGTATTTCATAGTATTCTAAAGTATTTAGATTCAATTACAAAAATTTTGGAATTGAATGAAATGTGTTACAAATTACTTTTCACTTTGAAATCTGTAGTGAAATACATTTTTAAAAGTAAACTTCCCAACATTGTGAGTTTCTTTGGGTTAACATGTCTGTTAAATGAATAAATATAAATGTAAATGTTGATTTACTTTTTACAAATATGTTTTGTTCTGCTTGCTTTTCTGTGGCTATTTTTTTGAGCTAATTAAAATTAGCTGAGCTCTTCGGTAAATGAAAACAAGCTATGTGACAGTAATGAAAACTGAACACAACCCTCTATGGCCATTTGTTACAGAACTACCAGAAATGAGAAGCTTGCCACTTTTTATGAAGTGACAATTACATCTGTGAGGACATATTATTTTTGTAACCATAAATTAGTCTTATGATTAGACAGTTTTACCTCAAATATTTCACTTTAATCACAGAAATTATTAATACAGAACAATTACACAATTATTATTGGTTATACGTTTTATTTATATTTAATTAAACAGACATGCTGGTGTACAAATAGACATAAATAGACAAGATACCCCAACAAAGCTGTCAAGCTGCAGAAACATAAACACTCTAAACAATGCAGCTCTACCCGCCAAAACTCATGTACTGCTGCTGCAGCAAGTGCCAAGTTAATTGCATGTGTAGGCTACTGGCTATGCATGCCTGCACCAGCTTGGCCGAATGTCTTAAATAGCTAGAACTCATAATGTGTACCTGGAGGGGGGAGATAGCCCAGGGCTTTTTAACTAATGGCTTCTCTATGTGTACCTGTGCTGGCATATCCTTAAAATGTATTTAAACTAATACCTTAAGCTATAGCCAAAGTCCAAAGCTTATAATGATGCATAGTATAAGCTGATAGAGAATAAATGAATAAATAACTCAATGAGCAATAGTATTTTTCAGTTAGAAAACTCTCACAGCACACTCACTAAAGTAAAACAAGGTTAGATGCAGAGGAAATGCACCAGTTGATTGACTGGCAGATTGCATGTCAAGGACCTATCAACTTGTGCCATCAAATCATTTATATCAAGCTCCCCAAAAACCAGTAAATCTGTAATAAATGTCACATTTTGCTCTACCGTTATTTAGCGGAGTGAAATAAGTCCAGATGATGCTCCTTTTCTCTGTCATTAGCGCTGCCACTTCTCTTTCTGTTTGAATGACTGCCTCTGCTTTTCATCATTTCTGCTACAGTTTCGGATGAATGGAAGCAGAAATAGTTCCTATTTGCCAATTTTTTCTTCACATATAAGCGTATTTAAATAACATTATGCTAAAACCAGTAATATATAAATAAAAGCCTTGGGATCTGTACCTTAGATAAAATATAATTATTTGATGTAATGATTTCCCAAGATCATGGTGCCTATCCTATAGGAATCAGCCCATTTTATGTTGGACTGTCTCTGTTTGCTGACAAGCCTTTGTTTGCCACTAATATCAATACATTTTGCTTCTAAATAGAATGCTTCTAAATGAATATGCTGCAAGTGATCTGTCACCAAGCACCAATTAGAGGTGACAGTATTTGCATATCTTGAGTCTTTGCCTCACAATTATTAAAAAGAAATATAACTTAATGAACTGCCAAACCTTTTGTGAATTAATCTTATTACTCTACCCATTAAATTTTGACACCTTGTCAATATTTGAAGCAAGCAATATGGCGCGGCACAACAAAACTAGATTGCTTTCATCAAAAGGGGTATTATAAGAGGAGCAGGCATCTAGGTTTATCACAGTGCATGTTCTATGAGAGTCTCACTTTCACTGACAGGTTTGTTTGTTTTAATGCAACTTTTCTAATTTCATTTGTTGCATTGTTCACCTGTAGTGTGACAGAAGCAGCAGCTGAATTCCCAAATAAAAACATTGCTAGGTTTTGTTTTTGACACTTCAAATAGTGTGCCCTTCCTGCAGTGCCCTTCAAAAAAAAAAAAAGAAAGAAAGAAAATTTGAAAGAAAATTTGAAATTCGCCCTATGACAATAATGGGTTACATTTGTGTGATTATTACAGTGTAATTATACATTTAAGTACTATGTAATATTAATTAACAAAATGTATGTAATAGTGTTCAGGTTAAGGTTAGTTGCCTGTAATTATGCATAATTTACATGTAATATTATGTAAAATGTGTAACAAGTGTTACCCAATGAACAACCAGAAGTTCATCCATCTAAAATAAAAAACAAAAAATCAGAATTATTCTTAGTTAGTTTCTTTTTAAGGGAATAAAACAAAGAGGAAAAAGAAGTGTTGGGTTCTGAAATGCATTTGGATTACTCGTAGTAAAATAAACACAGCTTTATATAAAGTTATTAGAAAGTTATTAGACGAAAGCAGATTTATGCAATAATGCTATTTACTTGTATCTCAAACTGCATCAAAATTAACAGGGAATGCAAACACTGAAAAGAATGTAAATCTAGAGAATTATTATACAATATAAACATGAAACCAATGCCTTTCAGTTTTGCATGCCAAACAATTTTTGGCACTGTGCTGCCCTTCCATCCAATGTCTGATGTACAATATGGGCCCTGAAAGAAAATCAGAAACAATGCTTCATGACTATTGTGTGTCAGAGTGTGTTACTCTGGCTTGGACACTCAGTGGTGATACTGATCTTGTCTCCTATCTCCTTTTTTTATGTTTTTTTGTTACAATGGGTCAATTTTTTCTTAATTTTTTTCTTATTATACTTTTTTATTTTACCTTTGCTGTGTAATATAATGTAGTTTAGTGTGTAATGTAGGTGTAGGTCTTGTTTGTCATCCTACAATTATTCCTGCTATGTCGCCATGTTACACATTTGCCTAATGCCCACCTATTAGCTGCACTGGCCCGCCCTCAAAGAGCAGTTGGGTAAATTATTATTTTTTTTGTATTGAGGAGATGCTGTTTTTCAACTGCGAGGGCAGTTAAATGTACGCAGAAAATGATCCCACTTAGCTGGGCACCACTGACCAATGCCAAACGGCACTGGTGTGTGGATATATATATATGAAAAAAAAACAAGTTTCAAATTTCAGGCCGCTCACCAGACATGCTCAGTGTCCAACCCCTCTTTTTTTTTCACTGGAGGAAACTGAAAGCTTTAAAAGGCTTAAAAGTAGACACCAAGCTTGGCATGCTTGACATGTAAAAATGCCACAGTTTTACCTTAATGGGGGGTGGGGGATGCTAAATTTCTAGATTGGCTAACATCAGTTACAGCACCTTAAAATCTAGTTAGAAACACTGTAAATTGTCAGGTATTGCCTTAATTGCAGTCAATTAGACAACATCTCTGCAAGGATACAAGGAAAGTCTATGATGTAACTGTCCATAAAGCACTCTTTATATAGATCAAACTTCACCCACAAGACTTATGGCAATTATGAAAAAACAGAAGTTCACTTTCATGAAACCGTTTGTTGCTATGCATTGCAAAAAAAAATTGCTTTCTAAGGTCATCATGTGTGCAATGACAAGAGGTCCTCTTTACAATAATTTGATCTCACTTTGGGGTAGACAGCCCCTTAGTTGCAGGGACTAAAGGAAAAAAAACACACATGCACTGGTTAAAAGAGAAACCGAAAGAACCATAGGTTTGGCTGAGGAAGAAGATGCACAGTGACTGTGATGCAATAAAATGTTTTTCATAAGTGAGAAGGCAGAGATATTTTGCAAAGTATGAATGTACATATACATAATGATACATTTGTAACCATATAATATTTGTTTGTTTGTTTGTATTTTATTATTCTACAATTATTTAGTTAAAAATATATTTTGTATCTTTATACACTTTGGGAAAAAATGGCACATCTTTCTTAAGGGGAGCTTTTAGCCTCATTTTACCTCTAATCTAATATAATTACAGGTGATGGATAGTGAGTTTCCCCGTTTGTGGCTTTGGCCGGTAGCAGACAGCATTGAGGAGATCACCTTTGTGAGAAAGACAGCAGATATATGGCTGTAGATTATATTTGCAGGTCCTGCATGTGAGATGGGAGAGGGAGAAAAAGCCCATGACCATGAAATAATTTCAGCGTCTCTCTCTCCCTAGAGACCTCACGCTGTCTGAGTCAGTCTTCCCCTCTCTTCCGTCTCTCTCCTCCATTCAAATCTTCCCCTCCCCCATTCAGTCTCCTGCTGCTTGAAGCTGGATGTCTTTTTTCCAGCGGAGAAGCCATGCACTGCAGTTAAGTGCTGCAGCAAATCATCACATTAGGAATATGATCAATTAGCACTATGACCCATATCCGTTTCTGACAACACCACGGAGAAACACACACGCATACAGACATACACATATTGATACGCAGAAACAGCAAGCATATATATATAAACACTCACAAACACAAATTATTGCACTTATATCTTTTTATAAAAACTCAAAACAAAAATTTTATATGCACATGAATACTAAACATAATTGTACAATTTATGTTTTATTTACAGAAATTCTTACAAACAACACTGTTCAAAACAATGGCTGCAAATTCATTTATAACTATTAAAAATCACCCCCGGCCCATGAAACATTTGGCTGTTTAGTTATTCCCTTTGCAAAAAAACCACCAGTAAAACCTGTTAAAGCAGTTCCACCTTAAGAGCGGAACCTTAACAGATTATCTCGGTTATTTCACTGCCACTGAGCCGGCACTAATAGTCCGAGGCAGATATTGAAGAGTAGCGCAGGGCCGTGGAGATCTATTAGAAATTCCCATCTACACGGCTCATACATATTGATTTCTGACACCAAGCAGCACTGAAAGCCCCACGGGAATAATATATTTAGCAGGGTTGGCAGTGAGGAGGTCACAGAGTGCATAAAGATTAACCACACAGCCCCCTGACAGGGCTGTGTGTGTGCGTGTGTGTGTGTGTGTGTGTGTGTCCACACGCAAAACATGTTTGTTTCTATTCATTTGTCCTCGCCATCGAAGGTGAGCAACAGAAAAGCACCGGTGATTTTTATATGACGCAAGAAACAGAAAAATGCTAGGCGATGTTTTATTACTCATACCCTGATTGTATACATTATCAAATGGATAAAACATCAAATGAGTCATTGTATGATGATATTAATTAATGAAATTCAATACATTTGTGTACTGATATCGCTAATTTACAGTTCTGTGGTTTGTGTGAGTGTGTTAAATTGCCTATGTATCTGTTGTTTGTTGGAGGGCGCTGAGCCTGGTGGGTGCTGATGCAAGGCACGCCTTCGCTGATTAGCTTGTCCAGGTGAAAGAGTAATTACTTCAAAGGGACAACGAGTGGTGAGAGCAAGACAGCAATCTGTGGAGCTGGGCTTGACTCCATACTGAGAACACTTAGCATTACCCCCACCCCCTACATCCACGCACACATCGCCCATTTCCTTGCACCGAAAATGACAACACGTCTGCACTTGCTCTGCCTCTCTCCGTCTACCTCCCTTATTTCTCTAGCTCAACCATTTTCTCTAATACGTGTCCTTATCTGCATTAAGTTGCTTCAATTACAGAAAACTGTTTTATCGTTGACTAAATGGAAGCCTAGTAGTTTTGTGGTTGGTGGTTTGATTCCTCTGAGGTAGGGATCAAATGTATAAGAGGTTTAATGAAATGATCTTTTAGAATTTGATGAAACGCCTCTCTGGTGCCACAGTATGTTGTAAAGGATGGTTAACTTTTGGGGAGAAAGCAAAAACACTGGTCAAATGTTTGGGGTCGCTCAGATGTTTTTGAATAGTCTCTTATACTCACCAAGGCTACAGTTATTTGATCAAAACTACAGTTAAAAACAGGAATATTGTGAGATAGTTCACAATTTAAAGGAACTGTTTTCTATTTTAATATATTATAAAATGCAATTTATTCCTGTGATGGTAAAGCTGAGTATTCAGTATCCTCCAGAAATCCTTCTAATATGCTGATTTGTTGGTCAAGAACCATTTCTTCTGCTTCTTTACTTTTTTTTCAGGATTGTCAGATGAATAAAAAGGACATCGCATAGTTTGCAATAGAATGTTTTTGTAAGTCCTTACTGTCACTTTTGATCAATTTAATACATCCTTGCTAAATATGAATTTATTACTACTACAAATGAGATATATATATATATATATGTGTGTGTGTGTGTGTGCGTGTGTGTGTATTAGTCACAAGCCATCAGGTCACAGGTCTAATGGCAGATTAGGCAGTTTATAGTACTAAAATAACTATTAAATATGTTTCCCTCACTTTGATAGGCAATCTGTGGGTATTGTTCAGCATTAGGGAAAACAAATTAGGTTATCACAGCAACCCATTAATTTGAATAGGAAAATGAAGAGAAATCAAATTCAGTATTGAGCAGATTATTTGTTAAATATTATTAAAAAAATAAAAAGTAAATTCAGTCTGATGGGATATTGGGATTGTTTTCCCACACCAATACAATATTCATTATCAACTGTGTCTGTCAAACTGAATTGAAGAGTGCTGATCATATGCTTACTGTTTCAACATCTAAAATAGGATATTAATAATATGTTAATAATATATGGACAATACCTGTTAAAAATTCAAATGGTCAGAATGCAGTGTTATTAGATGAAAAATTTTGCACAGGAGGTTATATATCATTATGCAATAATAATAATCTTTTAGCTTCTAGCAAGCGCTATGGTGAATTAACATGCACCCCAGAACACACATTTAGCAGCCTGCAATTGCATTCGTCTAAGGCTGCACCCTGCCCATCCTTGAGGGATTCGTCAGCAAGAACGCAGTGGAGTGCAAGGCAAGTTCCTCTGTCAGAGTGAAATAATAAAGCACCAAGATGCTGGTGGTGTCGTGTCAAATCCTATTGGATCCCTCTAGAATCTTACTCCTCAAGGACCTCAAAGTGATTCTATTGGCTGACAGAACTTTTCTGGTAATCTATGGATTACTTGCACAGGTGCTTTTGCATTCTTCTTAACAAAGACATTTCCAGTAACAACGATTAGTGCACCAACATACAAAGAGTTTTTATAATGAGGAGATTATTTACAATTAGTCATGTTTTTATCATTAACATGAATTAAATTAATATTCATTGTGAATATATTTGACTATTAATATAAAAATGTAGATCTCCAAATCTAGTGCATGCAGTTCCTGAATAATAAATAAATTTCAATTCCTTTTTATTATATAATTATACATAAATTATAAGTAAATCACTCTCAGATCCATGATGTAGATAAATTTGTTTCTTCATCTGAACAGATTTGGAGAAATTAAGCACTACATCATTACTCACCAATGGATCCTCTGCAGTGAATGGGTGCCATCAGAATGAGGATTCAAAAAGCTGATAAAAATATCATAATTCACAAGTAATCCACACAACTCCAGTCCATCAGTTAATGGTATGTGAAATGAAAAGCTGCATGTTTGTGAGAAAGAAATCCATCAGTGTTTTAAAGCTTCTGGACAAGTTCATAATAATGCTTTCTTCAGTGAAAAAGTTCATCCTCTGTTGTCCTCTCACATCAAAATCCACTGCATTCATTTAGAACTGTTTTGGATTGTTTTCACTTGTGCTTTACCTGTTCATATTTCTCTCCTGTTTCAGACAAGACAAAATTATCACTGGAGGACTTTAGCCAGAAACAACAGTTTGAAATTGTGTCTCGATATATTTATTAAACACACAGCTTTTTGTTTCAAAAGATTTTAGTTGATGGACTGGAGTTGTGCCGATTACTTGTGTATTATTGTGATTTTCATGTTTTTTTCTTTTTCTTTTTGGACACTCATTCTGACGGTACCCATTCACTGCTAAGGATCCATTGCTGAGCAAGTGATGTAATTCAGAATATCTCCAAATATATCTACATCTTGGATGGCTGAGGGAGAATTAATTCAGCAAATTTTCTTTTTTGGGTGAACTGTTCCTTTATTGGTATGTATCACTCATTGGTGATATTTCATACCTGTTTAGCTGATTTATAAATACATCAGCTGTTAAGAAGGCTCAAAAAAACAACAAAAAAAAAACACTTTTCTTCATTATTTACAGACACACACTCTAAAAAACGCTGGGTTAAATACAACCCAGCGCTGGGTAAAATATGGATGAACCCAGCGATTGGGTTGTTTAGACCCAGTGGATGGGTTACTGCCCAGAATGTTGGGATAAACATTTAACCCAATTGTTGGTTGAAAACAACCCAGCATGTGTTCCAGCACTGGGTTGTATTTAACCCAGCATTTTTTAGAGTGCAGGATTTGTGTATGTGTTTGCTGGTGCTTTTATTCCAGTCTAACAGAACAGATGAAACATTGAACATTTGACAAACTATATCTAATAAAATACATGGAGTTAAACCATTAATCCCAAATGCAAAATGAGTTTTACTTATTATACTCAGATTTGAACATTTTATGCATTTCTTTGTGTTTCTAGGGCTCAACAAGCAGTGTCATATAGTTTTTCACAAAAATATTTTATGCAGATAAATTGCTGACCACTTTCTAACAAAACTTGAGTTTTTCCAAAAACTTTACAAGACTTTATGTAATTCTGACTCTGTCCAGATAGTTCAGGAGCTATGACCAGTGTAATTTGGTATGGGATTTCTTAAGTTTGTGTTCAAAGGGTGGTACAGTGGGATCATTCCAAACGTGTCATAAATGATTGGAGGTATTTTCTCAGATATTCACAGCGCCCACAAACAAACAATATGTGTTGTGATCAAGTTTTCCTAAGCGCACTGCAAAACATAAGCCAACGATTTTACAAGCAGTCACTTTCTATGTGAATGCATATTATGACATCTGTGAATAGTTTTACTTCTCCACTTCCACAGAACAAATGGACTGCTCATTTGAACCAGAATCTAATTTCAGTAATCTTGTCTTACTGTATAAATACCTTTGCTCACAAAGTTGTGAAGATCGTCTTCCCCATCTTCTCACACCACTTTCTTTGCAGCCATTTCTGATTATGTTATGAAACACAAAAAGGCTTAGACTTAGGATTTGAGAACTGAGACGTTTATAACTGCTGGCAAACTAAGGATATTTACTTGACAGCATCACAGTCAGTAGAATCCCCGATGTTTTGTGATATTTTAATGTATTTCATTTAATTTCTCTATATACCAAACTGGTAGATGAGGAAAATTAAAGAATTGTTTACTACATAATACTCCCTAATTCTTTATGATGTATTCGTGCTTTCTTTTCTTTATTATATTATGTATCTCCAAGAAGGGTTTGGGGTCCTGAAGAACACAACAGTGATTCATCATTTAATTGTGATTTGACAAATGCTGTTGCCTCCCGATTCCTAGCGCCTCCTTCTTTTCAATTCACAGCACTGTCAAACTGTCACGCACACTCTCCTGGGATTAATTCATGCTGTCTGTCTTTGCGAGCCTGCTGGCGCTCTCGGGGCGGCGGGTGCATTGACACTGTCAATGAACGCAGCAGCTGACACTTCCACAAGAGCCACACACATTTCCACTCCCCCCACCTCTCCTTGCTTTCGCCCTAACCTTACTACCATCAAAAATTACTGCCACAAACATAGACACATATACAAAAAAAGAGGCTTATGCAAACAAAAACAAACACACACTGACATGCTTGAGCAAGATGCTTCATATATGAAACCAAACACCCTGAGAGATACATACACAAACATGAATGCATAGCCAAACATCTCTTTACATTCATACAGCGCCTACTTTTTTGTAATCATTCTGTGTTCATTTAACACTATGAAAGTCCAATTTGATCACACAGGAAAATGTAACTATTTTATGAGGTTGCTGTTTTGTATGAATTTGTATGATGTGAATACTATGGTTTTTAGAAAACAAGCGAGCATGAAGGTCCTCCCTTAAACATTTATCACTGGGGCATAAGCAGATCGTACAAAAACATACAGTATGAATGAGATCATACAAATTCATGTTTTTTTCAACAGTCCAAAAGTAGTCAAATAAAGTGCATCCATCCATAATAAAACATGCCTCATATGGCTCCGGAGGATGAATAAAGGCCTCCTGTAATGAATTGATGCATTTTTTTTAAGAAAAAAAAAATCAGTATTTAAAACATTATAAACACTTTTCTCTCACTTCCGCTTACTGTCATACGTGCAAGGCGTTCTGGTGGATGACGTAGAACGTATGTGTAGCGCACGCACCAATGTTTTTCTCTAATACACATTGGACACAATTAATTGTACCCTTTTATTCAATAATTTTTGAAACCTCCATTTTTTCTCCTATAATGCCTGATGAGGTTAGAGAACACCTGACAAGAGATCAGAGACCATTCCTTCATCCAGAATCACTCCAGATCCTTCAGATTCCCAGCTCCATGGCGGTGCTTCTCTTCGTCAGTTCACTCCACTCATTTTCTATAGGGTGCAGGTCAGGGAACTGAAATGGCCATAGCAGAAGCTTGGTTTTGTGCCCAGTGACCCATTTTTGT
>JAFVLL020005941.1:0-21433 GCA_021397915.2 Tor tambroides | reverse complement strand
GTAAAAAAAAAAAAAAAAAAAAAAACATTTATTTATTCAGCTTTGCCATCACAGAAATAAATTATATTTTAATTACCATTTTTAAAGTAATTATCATATTTTAATATAAAAAATCTATATAGTATATTAAAATATTTTATCTTTATGAATATATTGTAAAATGTAATTTATTCCTGTAATCAAAGCTGTATTTTCAGCATCATTACTCCAGTCTTCAGTGTCACATGATCTTCAGAAATCATTCTAATATTCTTATTTGCTGCTCAAGAAACATTTCTGATTATTATCAATGTTGAAAAACAGTTATGCTCCTTAATATATGCAGAAACTATGATATAAACCATTCAAATGCTGGATGTTTGTGTGTGTGTGTGTGTGTGTGTGTGTGTGTTTTATTTAATAGAAATGACTTTTTAATTTAGCAAATAGGCATTAAAAAGTAAAAATATTTGTTGCAAAACATATTTCAAATAAATTATGCTCTTTTGAACTGTCTATTCATCAAAGGATCATAAAAATGTTTCCAGAAAACATTAAGCAGCAAAACTTTTTTACGACTAATAAGAAGAACCATTATTGATAACTGAGCACCAATAAAAATCCAGCACTAAATCAGCATGTTAGAATGACTTCTGAACGATCATGCACTGAAGACTGCAGTAATGATGCAGAAAATTCACAGGAATAAATTACATTTTAAAATATATTCAAATAGAAAATAGTTATTTCACATTGTAATGATATTTCACAATATTACTTTTTTTTCTTACTTTATTTTTGATCAAATAAATGCATGCAGCTTTGAGGGTTAGCACTTAAACGTTAACATTGCTAGCCCATCACTAATTACCATGCAACCATCTTAATTACATATAATTACAGACAGAGACGTGCACAGACATTTTGAGAGGCAGGGGCTCAAGTGGAAAAAAGGGCACTTCTTATATTTATTTTATTTCTTTCTAAACAAAACGTTAAATATATTAGGGGTGTGCAATATTGACAAAAAATATATCTCAATTTTTTCTGGGATTTTATCAAAAAGGATAATTAGAGGATATTTTCCTGAGTGTTATATTGTGCTGATATCTAAGGACTACCGTGGACAGCTGACTCCTAAAGGCTTTGATATTCTTCATATTCTGTGTGGTGAGCAGTTCACAGCAGTGATAGAAATGAATCTTTTCCAAAAAGTTTAAATTGATTTTTAACTTTTATGGGCATTTTTACCTTTATAAAACCATTTTTTCTAAAAGTGTGCATCATCTTTTCAGTCAAATTTTTAAACTGAATCAGTCAATTAGAACAATAAGTCATTTGGGCTGTTACCAAGCGAATGAAATCAGTATTGACAAAATTAATCTGTGCAATGCAGAGAAAACACAGACGCTACAATAGAAGGGGCATTTAGATGCATTTACACATTGTTTAGTGCAGGACATGAATGCATTTAACCTGCAGTTACAAATGCATTAATACTGTTTTGATATTTTAAACATAAAACATTGAATACTGATATTTGAAATTATTTTTTAAAAAATGCAAAGATACTTTAAATGTGAAATTAAAACTGCCAGTAGGTGGCAGCAAGTCACTGTTAATAAGTGAGTCATTGCGACTGAACCAAATCATTTGATTCACAACGGTTGATTCATTCAGGAACAAAACAGTGTCATGTTGCTCAGAGACGCAAATTGGAATTATATTTGTTGGCGAAACAGAGCAAAAACACTCAATATTGTGTCTAAAACGTAAGTGTCTTAATATTAAATTCTTGTTTATTGAACTGCTGTATAAAATTAATATCACATTTGTAATCATGCTGCTTTTTGGTAGGGATGGCTGACGCGAAACTGACGTTTCGACACGGTGTCGAGATCCCGAAGCGCAGATGTTTCGAAACACTGCTCCGAAGCGTAATTCAAAACACCCATGTCACGTGACTAAGGCGATTCGAAGCATCGGGGCGTGTCACAAGTGTTTCGAGACATGGCATACTTGCCGAGTCTGCGTTTGATTGACAGGGTCCGGAACAAATCACATAATTGCACATCTGTCTCAACCTAACTCACACAAAGTATAAAAGTGGAGTTAACGCATCTTCACTTCGTGGGTTTTTGTGAGAGGAGACAGATTTTGCGATATAGTGATATTTATAGTGTAATTTGGTTAATTATATTTAGGCTACATTAAAAGTTATTATTAAGATATTGATAGATAGGCTATAGACATTGACAGATAATTAGGATGTGGCATTGTGGCTTGATGTATTTTATTGTCTATTTTTCATTACCAAAATAACACTTATTTTATTCACAAAGAGTTCATTCAGATGTCAGACCGATGTTTCAACACATTACAAGAACAGAACAATAAAAACACATTTTAATTGTTTATTATAACTTCGTGAAGATGACTGCTTCACCCTGGATTCGAACCCAAGGAGACAGCATTCCAGTCGAGCACACTAACCACTCCCCCAAATCACTTCGTGGATCAAGCATCACAACATACATTATAATTCGTCAATTCGCTTAACTTTTCTTTGTCGACGTTGTTTCAGAGCAATACTTGAAAATGACCACTAGGTGTCACCGTAGAGACGGGTGTCGAAATGTTTCGAAGCCTCGGCACATTTGCTTCGACTGCTTCAGTGTTTCACGAAGCCTCGCTCTGCTCACCACTATTTTTTGGTGGAAAAAACGTCAGTCTTCATGTGATACTGATTAACTATATGAAATTATATAAATATATACATTTCTGCCCCCACATCTTGAATTTTGTGATTATTCTAAATGCATTTTAATAAACTGAATCATGCAGTGAAAGAACGTGCACTGGTCTAACCTATTAGACATCATATTGCCTTAATTAGCTAATATAATAATTAGATAATTAGCTGTAAATTCGAGGCACAGGTAGCTCATCACCACTAACCTCCACACCAAAGACAAACAACTGGAAAGGGAGGGAGGGCTTCACTTCTGTGGCTCTGTGCCTGTCTGTGATGCGCATGTGCAGATCGATGTGCGCTACGCTGTTGTGCTGCAGAGACGCTGAGGGGGAAAGGAAAGAAAATTTTCCGACCCGACCTTATATTTTGATTTTTTTTACTTGTTTGATAGGGAAAGCTGTGTGCAAACAGAAACAGGCACACGCACACACACACTATATTGCCAAAAGTATTGGGTTGCCCCCTTCTAATGAACAGGTTTGACTACTTTAGTAATTTCTATGAGTACAAATAAAGCACAGCAAAGGATAACCTAGGAGTTCAGTGCTTTCTAGACAGCAACAGTTTGACGAGAAACATGATATGCTCTCTGTGCAGGCAAGGTTCTCAAAAAGAAAATGATTGATTCTGCTCAGTCAGTGTGGAGATCTCACTGAACTTCAGTCCTGGATCCTGAACACTGGCTTGGTGTGACTGTAAATGCAGACCTTGAGCCAAAACTCATCACCAAACACCAATGACTTGTACATACACTATATAGACAAAAGTATTGGGACACTCCCTTCTTTAGAACAGAAAAAAATGCACTTCCAAATCTGTGGGAACGATGGGAACATAATTCATGTATTTAAAAATTGTATTTCCGTCTCGGTTGCAACAGTTTTGGAAGTGTCTAAAATGACTGTACCCATATGTACAAGTCATTGGTGTTTGATAATAAGTTTTTGGCTCAAGGTCTGCATTTATAGTCACACCAGAGGTGTTAAACTGGGATTAGGACTTGATCAATAATCAATAATTTTCTTTTTGAACCTTGTCTTATACACAGAGGTATTGTCATGTTAGAATAGAAAAGGGTCCTGTCCAAACTGTTGCTATAATATTAGAAGCACACAATTTCCTAGAATATCATTATATGCTTTAACATTAATCAGAATCAGAATCAGAATGAGCTTTATTGGCCAAGTATGTTTACACATATGAGGAATTTGTTGTAGTGACAGAAGCTCCACAGTGCAACAGAAAGACAGCAACAGGACAGGACAGATATTTAAAAGAATAATATACAAATATCCAAACAGGCAATGTACAAAACAGCAAAAACACAATATATAATATAGACAATTATGTATGTACAGGTCAAGTATGTGCAAATTTGAAGTGACAAAATAAAATAAAATAAGTGAGTGTTGTGAATGGATAATGTATAATAGTTGTGTATTCCACGTTTTATTGTCAAGTGTTCATGAGATGGATTGCTTGAGGGAAGAAACTGTCGTGTCTTATTTGTATGTTCTGTGTCAGTATCTGTGAAGGTTTCCACTGGTGACGGTAGTAGTTCAAAAGAGGGGATGTGTGTTGATGTGAGGGGTCCAGAGGATTTCGGATGTTCCTTTTTGCTCACTCTGGATAAATACAGTTCTTGGAGACTGGGGAGGGTTGTACCAATGATTCGCTCAGCAGTCCGGACTTACTCCTCCGTAGTCTCTGAGGCTGCAGATTTGGTAGCTGAGTCAAACCAGACAGTTGGCTACGCAGAGGATGACCACAGATGGCGGAGTAGAACTGTTTCAGTGAGTTCCTGTGGCAGGCTGAACTTCCTCGCTGGCGAAGGAAGTACAGCCTCTGCTGGCCTTTTTCACAATGGAGTCTATGTGATTGTCCCAATTTCAGGTCCTGAGAGATGGTGAAACGTGGTCTGAATGACTCCACTGCAGCCACAGTGCTGTCTATGATGGTGAGTGGAGGGAGAGTAGGGGTTTCTCCTGAAGTCCATGATCATTTCCACAGTTTTGAGTGTGTTCAGCTCCAGGTTGTTAAGACTGGGCACCAGACAGCCAGCTCCCAACCCCTTGTCTGTGGCAGACTTGTCACCGTCCTGGATGAGACCGCGACTGTGGTGTCGTCTGCAAACTTCAGGAGCTTGGACAGAGGGCCTTTAGGCTGTGCAGTCGCTGGCAGGTATGTGGAAGAAACAAGCAGAGAAGGGGTCCAGTCCAGAGGTGCCTCCAGTGCTGATGGTGCGGGAAGGATGTGTATTTACCAAGCTTTACTGACTGCTGCCTGTCTGCCAGGAAGCTGTTGATCCACTGACAGACAGAGGTGGGGACGGAGGAGCTGAGTTAGTTTATTCTGGAAGGGTGTCCGGGATGATGGTGTTAAAAACGGAGCTGAAGTCCACAAACAGGATCCTCACATATGCCTGGTCCGTCCAGATGCTGCAGGATGGCGTGAATCATGCTGACTGCATCATCCACAGACCTGTTTGCTCTGTAGGCAAACTAGGGGGTCCAGTAAGGGACCAGTGATGTCCTTCAGATAAGCCAAAACCAGTCTGGTGATTTCATGGACACAGACGTTAGAGCCACAGGTCCTGCAGTCATTTAGTCCAGTAATTTTGGGTTTCTTTGGGATGGGGATGATGGTGGAGCGCTGAAGTGGCATGAGGGGACTTGCACAGTTCCATGATCTGTTGAAGATCTGTGTGAAGATGGCTTTCAGCCATCAGCACAGGTTTTTAGGCAGCTGAGACACACCGCCTGGGCCTGGTGCTTTCCTTCTCTTTGTTCTTTCTGAAGACCTGGCGACGCTATCTTCGCTTAATGTGGATTGCAGGTGTGAGGGAGAGGGGGGGTTGTTGAGGTGTGAATAGCTGTGTGGAGAGGTGTTCAGGGGCGGGGTGTGGCTTGTTTTTTCAAACCTGCAAGAGGAAGTCATTCAGATCGCCTGCCAGCTGTTGGATTCTCCAGAGTGCTGGGTGATGGTGTCTGTAACTGGTGATATCTTTCATACCTTTCCACACTGAAGCAGGATCACTGAAGAGAATTTGTTCCTTGCTTGTCAGAATAATTCCTCTTTGCCATGCTCTGATCTCCTTTTTCCAGAGTGTATTTGGCCTGTTTGTACAAGACTTTATCTCTCTTCTGTAAGCACTTTGGCCTGATTTGAGCTGTCTGAGTTTTACAGTGAACCATGGTTTGTTATTGTTGTAGATTAAATGAGTCTTGGTAGGAATGCACATATCCTCACAGAAACTGATATAAGATGTTACAGTCTCTGTGAGCTCGTCCAGATCAGTGGCAGCGGCTTCAAAAACAGTCCAATCAGTGAGAGAGAAACAGGCTTGTAAATCCCGCTCTGTTTCATTAGTCCATCTTTTAACAGATCTTAATACAGGCTTTGCAGATTAAGATTTGTACTCATAGAAATTACTAAAGTAGTCAAACCTGTTCATTAGAAGGGGCGACCCAATACTTTTGGCAATATAGTGTATATACATAGACTGTACGAAGGGAGAACACGATCGCGATTTCTTTTTATTCGGGAGATAAAAAGTTAAAACACCAGAGAGCAGCAGCAGCCAGTCGCACCAGCGTTCACTCAACCTTAATTCCAGCCAGTAATACATTCACGTATTTAGGAATTCAGATCCTTCCCTCACTCCATGCTGTAGTCAAGCAAAATTATAGTTCCTTAATCAATAATATCAGACGAGACCAAGAGAGATGGGATGCGGTATTACTTTCATTGCAAGGCAGGATCGCAATTAAAATGAATGTTCTTCCTCGACATTTATTTATATTTTCCATTCTCCTTATAAAACCTTTTTTTCAAAAAATGAATACCATTGTAACTAAATTCATTTGGATCAACAATCATCCAAGAATTAAACTTAAAACATTACAGAGAAATTCTGCCAAAGGAGGTTTGGCACTCACTAACATTCAACTGTATTTCTGCCTTTGTGAAAAAGAAGTGTGATTAATTGTATTAAAAGTGTATTCAAATTACATTTGTTAATGTATTTTATATGTATTTAGTCTATAATAAATACTATGTGCATTAATGCACTTGAAATGTATTTTTCTTCTAAACTTCAATACACTTTCTTATACAGTATACTCCAATAAAACTTCTTGTTGAAATTTTCATCACCTGCTCCTGCGCTATGAACTTTATGAAGTTTAATTTTCTACATAATATTTGACATACATTGTCATTTATGAGAGTACTGTATTTGTATGTAATAGTACTGTACTTTACATCTGTGTACAGAATACTTTCAATATCATTATGTTGTTCTAAATCACTTAAACACACATTTAACTGCATTAATTGCAAGCAAAAATTAACAAATCTAAACGTGTAGACCAAGAAATTTGGCTGCTGAGAATACAATATTTTATTTTAACTAAACGATTTAAATTTCAATTTAACGCTACTGAACAAAAATCAAAGATCTGATCTTGTAATATTTAATGTATTTAACCGGTATTATAACCACCAGTAATGTTTAATATATCAGGAACATCTAGAAATAATGTTGTTGTTTTTTGGGGGATTTTTTTTTTTGCATTTGAAGAGTGAGATGTTCCGTTACTGCTTGTGTTTGTAATATGTAATATTTTTGTACTTATCTGGAGTTATTCATTCATTTTGCAGGATCAGTACAGATTTGTTACTGGAGATACAGTGTGGAAACACATACCAGTACTAAAGAGGTGATGTTAGAAGTTTTTAATGAATTGTTGCCCAGTCAGCTCACCCTGATCACCCATTACAAGCTAAAAGTGCCATTAAGTCACTATCCCTATATGGATTTTAACTGCTTTGAATCTTTTCGGTAGCTTGACGGTAGCTTTGCTGTGCCAGCCGTAGTAATTACAGGAACATCCTTCATAAAGATGTGCGAGAGAAGCTTGCAAGACAAGAGGAGTAAAAAAAATTGAAAGAACCTTTCTTCATTTTCAAGGTTTTTGGGATATTTATCTATATTTGGGTAATTGATAAAGTTATGTTTTATTCCCTGTAAAGTAGGAATAAAAAATGTTATCTGTTTTTAAAGCCCAGTGTCAGTGAAGATGGTGTGGTCAGGAATTCTGGTGTTTGTGGGAAATGTGAAGGAACGTCTGACAGCATTCTACTACGATGTTGCCCTGATGATTGAGGTAATTCACCTCTTAGGTAATACCGATGTGGTCAAGTTTAAATACACCTTGCAGAATAAACTGCTTCATCAGAGCAGAAATTGCAATTTTTTTAATGATTCCACCTCTCTACCCTCTTTAATTATTAACATTTTTGCAGATACTGCAAGGTGTAGGCTTATATAAACTTTGGACTGCAACTGTCTATTGCTTTCACTCAACTGAACCATTTATAATGACTGGATATGTTTTATAACAATTCTTGTTCTTCTGTTTTCTTTTTCTTTCCTCAAGGTATTTTTTTTCTGACTTTCCTGCCTCTTTGGAACATTTCCGTTCACACATACTGTGGAGAGATGGTGTGCAGCTTCATGACATTTGAAGTTTAGTGAGATGGAGAGCTTCTGGGACACTGACAAACAGCACTTCCCAGCAAGTTCATTTGGAGTTCTTTTTTTTATTATTATTATTTTATTTAATTAATTAATTTAGTCAAACTTGCATTCACTAATGCTGGAGTAATATTTTAGAAGAAAACTTTCAGTCCTGTTTAATGTTGGTGCTAGTAAATGTTTGAGAATTTATGGCCTGGTTTCACAGACAGGGCTTAGACTAAGCCAGGATTAGGCATTTCAATAAGGACATTTAAGAAATTTTCATTAACATGCCTTAGAAAAAAAACCATTACTGGAGTGCATCTTGAGACAAAACAAAGGCACTGATATATTTAAAGATCAGTCAGTGCAATTTTCTTTGTTGAAACAGCTCAGAATTACATTTGAGTCTGGGTCTAGGCTTAAGCCTTGTCTGTGAAACCGGGTGTACAAGTAACACCGTTTGATAATGTTTTACAATAAGGATTACTAACACACAAACACACACACTTAATCCAAAAAAAATTCAAGAAAATGATCATTCCATGTACAACAAATGAGTACTTGACTTAAAATACTGTCCACAATTGGAAAGCCCCATGCAGGAGGTGATCCTGAAAACAAGCAGGCCATGATCACTGTTTCTCTCACGTGAATGCTTCAGCTCACACCAAATCACAAATACTCACAAAGGATGCACTGTCACCACACACAAGGAAGAAAATGTTCTATCCCGCTGACCCTGTACAGAGATGTGAGTCAGGGTTGCGCAGTAACAAGATGTAATCTTGATCACAACGACAGAAAATGGAGCAGAACCTGGACGGCCAGACAGATTAAGAGATGATTAAACACTGGCCACTAATTGGTGTGATTTTATTTAGGCCTCATTATTCCTGGGCAGAGTTCCCATAGCTCCAGCTACTGACAGAGCATAAAAGTGACTGTACATGTCATGGTTATACATAGATAATTAATTACCTCACAAATGACCTTCCCAGTTCTGCAGTGCATGGAGGTAGTTTACCCATTGATTTTAATCTTATGAAAGGAAGGTTAGATTGTTCTTTCTCCAATGCAAGGCTCTTCTTACTAGGAAATGAACTTCGGTGGAAAGTCTTTAACTGTGACCTCATCAGTCAAGAAGGCAGGAAAATGGTTTGATTCTGCAATCAAGCTGAGTGCCATCATAGATCTCCAGGAGCATAATCTGACAGAATTATTCCATTCACAATCCGGATCTAAGGATTTTCCCTGTAAGCCAGCAGGCCATATTCAGACATAAAAAGGGCAGAAGAGCCTTTGCAACCTCAGTCAGAGACCCTTTATGCCAACAGTTCCTTTGCCATTTTCCTCAACTGTCAGTGTTCTCTACTTGTATGAAGTTCAGTTCAAAATGGAGCCTACTAAAATGGGCATTATTGCATCAGAAAGCATTATTCCAACCAGTGCAGTAAATGATGCCATCATGCCAAGAATGGGCTACACTATTCTGGCAGTTATTATTGGTTTCTTCTCTGTTTTTGGCATCATATTGAACATGAGCGTAATCGTGGTGACGCTGAAGCACAGGCAGCTACGGCAGCCACTCAACTTCGCCCTGGTCAACCTCGCTGTGGCTGATCTTGGCTGTGCAACATTTGGTGGGCTGCCAACCATGGTGACCAATGCCATGGGGTACTTCAGCTTGGGCAGGGTGGGATGTGTGCTAGAAGGTTTTGCCGTGGCCTTCTTTGGTGAGTATCTATATTGAACCTTTTTTAACTATGTCTTATTAAATTTGATTGACCATGAATGACCATTATAGATGGGTTAAATACTTGGATGGATATTGTTATTTACATTTTCAATTAAAATTGTAATGCTCACCAAGCCTGCATTTATTTGACCCAAAGTACAGCAAAAACAGTAAAATTTTGAAATATTTTTACTATTTAAAATAACTGTTTTCTATTTGAATATATAGTAAAATGTAATTTATTCCTGTGATCAAGGCTGAATTTTCAGCATCATTACTCCAGTGTTCAGTGTCACATGATCCTTCAGAAATTATTCTAGTATGCTGATTTGCTGTTCAAGAAATATTTTTATTATTATTATCAATATTTAAAACAGTTGAGTTTTGTTTTTTTTTTTCAGGATTCTTTGAATAGAAAGATCCAAAGATTAGCACTTATCTGAAATAAAAAGCTTTTGTAACATTATACACTATACCACTCAAAAGCTTGGAGTCAGTATTATTTATTTGGGAAAGAAATTATAGAAATTGATACTTTTATTTAGCAAGGATGCTTTAAAAAATTGATGACAAAGTGATGATAAAGACATTTATAATGCTACAAAAGATTTATATTCCAGATAAATACTGTTCTTCTGAACTTTCTATTCATCAAAAAATTCTATTCAGCTGTTTTTAACATAGTAATAATACTACTAATAATAAATGTTTTTGAGCAGCAAATCAGAATATTAGAATGATTTCTGAAGGATCATGTGACTGGAATGATGCTAAAAATTCAGCTTTGAAATGTATAAGGAATAAATTACATTTTAAAATATATTAAAATAGAAAACAGTTCTTTTAAATAGTAAAAACATTTCAAAGTTGTACAGTTTTTGCTGTATGCTGTATTTGCTGTAGTTGGATCAAATAAATGCAGGCTTGGTGAGCAGAACAGGCTTCTTTAAAAAACATTAAAAATCTTACTGTTCAAAAACTTTGACTGGTAGTGTGTGTGTGTGTGTGTGTGTGTGTGTGTGTATTCTCTTAAAAAACAGGTATTGCTGGTCTGTGCTCGGTTGCGATCATTGCAGTTGAACGATGCATGTTGGTCTGCAGACCAGTGGGTTCAGTCACCTTCCAGACGAGACATGCAGTTGCAGGAGTTGTCATGGCCTGGGTCTGGTCGTTCCTGTGGAACACGCCACCACTTTTTGGATGGGGTAGTTATGAGCTGGAGGGTGTGCAGACATCTTGTGCACCAGACTGGTACAGCAGAAATTTGGCCAACATCTCCTACATCATGTGTTACTTTCTTCTGTGCTTTGCACTGCCTTTCTCTGTCATTGTCATCTCCTACACTTGCCTCCTGTGGACCCTACGGCAGGTAGGAAACTCAGGAAAGCTACAAAGGACTAGAGAAGATTTCATGCTGATAGAGCAGTAGTAGAGAGAGTTTTGTCATTTTACATTTTACATCAGGGATCATTTCTCACTATTATGGTTGCTTATTAGCATGCATATTGGCTGTTTATTAGTACTTGTAAAGCACATATTAATACCCTATTCTGGCTGACCATATTTTAGATCCCTTAATCCACTCCATACTTAAATTTAACAACTACCTTACTATTAATGAGCAGTAATTAGGAGTTTATTGACAAAAGTCATAGTAGAATTAGCCTAAATTAGCCTAAAGTGTGACTGTATTACATTTTTATTACATAACTACCTTATCTGCCTAAAACATTCAAAAACTGTTTTATTTCACAGTCGAGTCACTGTGGAGCTAAAAGCCTTTTTTTTTTTTTTTATTCACAACATTTTAAGCCTCTTTGTGCCTCAGTATATTCAGTATACTGGGCAAATTTACTACATTTTCCGACTGCGTCTTGCAGAGTTTAGTTGCAGCCCTGCTTTGACACACCTGCTTATAATGTCAAACTAATTTAGCTAACCTTGATTAATTAATTAAGGTAAAGATAGAGTTGGACGTTCTGTGGTGACAATTATGTTCATACTGATTGGATGGATGCTTTTTTGCCTGAATTATTCATATAAATGCCTTAAATAAACGTTTAATAAAAAGTTGTGAAATAAATTTTTATAAAATATTTTTTCTAAAATGGCACACATTTATTGATTGTATTATTCACTACTTCTGTAATGACAACATTGTCTCAGCATCAAATTATGGTAATTATTAGGGTAATTATTAATATTCAAAAAACGTGTTTAAATAAATGATATGCAGCACATGCTGTTGTTTGTAACACTATAGCAGAATAATATCAGTTGTCCAAAATATATAAAAAACTATACAGTTCCAGTATGTTTTGCTATTTACTAAGCAGCGAATGCTATTTAATATTTTTCAGCTTGAGATTTTAACTAAACGTTTGGTTTTAAACTATTCTGCCTCTGGATTCAGGAGGTTAGCATGTTTGTTTTACCTACAGGTGAGCAGACTGAAAATGTCAGAGGGAGGAAGCACTGCCAGGGCAGAGACCCAGGTGGCCTGTATGGTGGTTGTCATGGTGATGGCCTTCCTGCTCACCTGGCTGCCCTATGCCGCATTTGCACTGTCTGTGATCTTAGACCCCAACCTTTACATTGACCCGGTGATCGCCACCGTTCCCATGTATCTGGCCAAGAGCAGCACAGTTTTCAACCCCATAATCTACATATTCATGAACAGACAGGTGAGTCAGTACCTTCTAGAACGGTGGATTTCCAGGCCTGGTTTTGGGGAAACACAACACTGCATATTCTGATTCAGATCATCAGCTTGTTAATGAGATGAATGAGATACATATCAAATGTGCAGTACCGTGTTTCCCTGCGACCAACATCAATATCTTGTGCCTGAAAATCTAGCAGGGTTTCATGATTATTAATATCAAGTATTGGTGTGAAACATGAAAATGTCACATTGTGTACAATCTTAATTTAGATTTTTGAGTCAGATATGACCTGGATATTTCATTGTGAAAATCAATTACATTATTTACTTAAACAGTCACGAGGATTCCTCAAAACCATGCTCAGTATTGCAATAAACCGTAAAATATGGTCAAGGATTGATTGATCTGACCCAAAACTCTTTCTCTGTATCAGTTCAGAGAGCATGCTGTGCCATTCCTACTCTGTGGCAGAAACCCGTGGGCCGCTGAGCCGGCAGAATCAGAAGAAGAGACCGCAGTATCATCTGTCAGCAGGAGCAACAAGGTCTCTCCTTCATAACCACTTACATCACTTACTACAACTCTCAACTGACCCTTTGCAAAGACCCACCCTACCTTAGTTACTGTTGCCATCCCCGACAAACAATGCCGCTCTCACACTACACATCAGTGAGAAATACACCGCAGAGCAAAGAGGAAACTGACAACACACCGACAGACAAGACAGAGCCGGTTACTTCTGGTACGAAACAAGGTCTCAGGACTCTCAGCTTTCAAATTTTGTCATTTTTAAAGAAATTCAAACAATAAACACGTTGTGTGGCTCTTTAATGACAGATCACTATATTGCCTCAGTTAAAGCGCCATGTGAACCGATCGTCTTTTCATATGTACTTAAAGCACGAAATGAACGTGAATGAACATCAGAACATATTTTATTTCAACCACGAAACACACTTATTATTCAAGTGTAAGCCCACCGAAGTAATCTTACTCTCCTGTCTGATTTGTGGTTAATTTTTGTCACACAGTTTTTGCATTATTGTTTAGGGTTGGGGTAGGTGTAGACATTAATAAAACACAATCTAATAGGTAGAAAATTGTATTTATTGTCAGTTTCTAGACCGTAGCTGTCGGACAAGATGGTGGATTTGGCATTATGATTAGTCAGATAGCCTGTCAGTCAAGCTCTTTGCGAACGGTCAATTGCATGTATGAAGGATGAGCCCCTTTTAATAAATGAAAAATATTGTTTCCCTGAATGTTTTCACTAGAGCTGAAGTTGTCTTGTCCATTACTGGCATGATTGTGTCTGTTCTGTTTTCTGTCTGTTTTCATGAGCAAAAAGCTCTGCATGATTTAAATTGGCTGTATGTTGCATTCAGATGAATTGAAGTTAAATGAATGTGCTAATCCAATTAAAATACTGTGTAATCATATTATAGATAATATTCTTGACTTTTCCTCCACCATATGTGAAGCTTTGTGAGGGTCTGTGCCTTCAGCTGATTAAATGGAGACTTGCTTATTAGCAGCATCTTTAGATGATGGACTGATTAACTCTCTGCTCAGTTCTGATGCTCCACACCACAGAAACACGTGTCAGGAATCAGCTTTTTTTTACAGAATGAAGTAGTCTTTCAATGTCTAATTTACACAAAGGAGACCAACATTAAATGCTGATAACTGGATAAGGTTGATCATATCCAGCTCGTGTCTTTGCAACTTCGCAGGAGTCCAAACATCGATACGGTTGAAAATAAAATCAAACGGACAATACCAAATCAAATAAACAGCATCTATTACAAAAGGTACAGTTTACAGCAACATTCTTTTACAAAAATATGATGGTTAAGCAAGATCTGTTCAAGTTTGAATGGCCCTAGGCATAGGATATAAAATCATATGTCTAAATATATAGCTATAAATCAGAATAGCATAAATCAGTTATAATATGAATTATTATAATTATTAAATGAAAATATTAATCCAGTTACTCTCCAAACTGCTTGTCAAGTCAAGCCACCTTTATTTATATAGTGCTTTTAACAATACAGATTGTGTCAAAGCACTTAACAGTATCAAATTGGAGGATAGAGTGTCAGTAATGTATAATAATAAGATTAAACACTCAATTTTCAGTTAAAGGCATTTCATTATTGAATTCAGAGATTTCTAGCTCAGTTTAGTTTAAATAGTATCTGTGAAATCAAATTGACGATAATCGCTAGAAATTAAGTGTCCCCAACTGAGCAAGCCAGAGGCGACAGCGGCAAGGAACCAAAACTCCCTCTGTGACAGAATGGAGAAAAAAACCTTGGGAGAAACCAGGCTCAGTCGGGGGGCCAGTTCTCCTCTGGCCAGACGAAACCCCGCAGTTCAATTCCAACCGTAAAAATATATATATTTTTGAATCTGAATATAAAAATCTAAATCTAATAATAGATAAATCCTGAATTTTAATTTAAATATGTAATCATGAATTGTGACAAACAAGAAAGTTTTTCTAATCTTAATAAAGAAAAGTCAGAGAGTACATTTACAATTACAGAAGCCCTGAATCTCAAAGGGATGTATATTAAGTTTATTTCCTTAAAAAATTGCTTTCTTTTTTTGTGTATTTGTTTTCTCTCAGTGAAAAATATTTATATATAAAAATCTAAAAATGTCCTTCAACATTTAATAAAAAAGCAAAATTAACATACCATACCAAAATTGACCACCAGGTGCCACTATCAGTATGCTGACACAGGCTAGGAACATGTTTTTTGACATTGATTGTATCTTACAGTGGCACCTATGAAGGGGTGGGATATATTAGGCAGCAAGTGAACAGTCATGAATTTCATGTTATGGGAAGCAAGAAAAATAGGAAAGCGAAAAGATCTGACTGATTTTAATTATGGTCAAATAATCTTGGTAGATGACTGGGTCAGAGCATCTCCGAATCGCCAAGTGTTGTGGGGTGTTCCTGGTATGCAGTGGTTAGTACTTACTAAAAGTGGTGCAAGAAATTACAAGCGGTGAACCAGAATCAGAATCAGGGTCATGGGCGCCAAAGGCTAGTCCAGTCAGATTACACAGAAGAGCTACTGTAACACAAATCACAGAAAAGCTTAACGCTTGCTATGATAGAAAGGTGCATCGCAGACCTGTCTGACTGCCCATGATGACCCCTGTCTACAAACGAAAGTACACTCTTAAAAATAAAGGCTCCAAATTGGTGTTTTTGCAGTGATGCCATAGAAGAACCATTTTTGGTTCCCCAAAGAACCTTTCAGTGAACAGTTCCTAAAAGAACCATTTTGAAGAACATTTAAAAAATCTAAAGAACCTTTTTTGACTATAAAGAACCTTTTCTGCATTTGAAAGGTTCCATGGATGTTCAAGGTTCTTCACAGAACCATTGATGCCAATAAAGAATCTTTATTTTTAAGAGTGTACCTACAATCTTCACGTGATCATCAGAACTGGACCATGGAGCAATGGAAGAAGATTGCCCGCTCTGAAGAATTATGTTTTCTTTTAGATCAGGTGGATGGTTGTGTGTGTTGTTCTCCTGGGGAAGAGATGGCAGCAGAATGCACTCTGGGAAAGAAGGCAGACCGGCGGAGGCAGTATTATGTTCTGCTGGAAAAAACCTTGGGTCCTGGCATTCATGTGGATGTTACTTTGACACATACCACCTAACTAAAGATTACTGCAGAGCACATACACCACTTCATGGCAATGGATTACCCTGATGACAGTGGCCTCTTTCAGCAGGATAATGCACCCGTCCACGCTGCAAAAATTGTTCAGGAATAGTTTGAGGAACATGACAAATTGTTCAAGGTGTTGTCTTGTTTTAATCTTCCTTAAATCTGAATGAGCATCTTTGGGATGTGCTGGACCAACAAATCTGATCCACTGAGCCACTAATGTCTTCACCTTCAGGACATGTTCAGAGGTCTGCTAGAGTCCATGCCTCGATGCATGAGGGGAACCTAGACATATCCTAGACAATATAAGGCAGGTGGTTTTAATGTTGTGGCTGTGAATGTGTGTGTGTGTGTGTGTGTGTGTGTGTGTGTCTATGTGTCTGTGTGTCTTGGTATCACCTACATTATGGGGAATAGTAATAGCAGGATTGTAATACCAGTAATTTTTAACCTTGTGGGGACTTATGTTTTTGGTCCTCATGAGGAAAACAGCTTACAAATCACACAGAATGAAGTTTTTGAAAATCTAAAAACGCATAAAGTTTTGTGCGAGGGGTGGGTTTAGGATAAGGAGATAAAAAATACAGTTTGTACAGTAGAAAAACAGTTACGCCTATGGAGTGAACCCATAAAACATGGAAAGCAGAAACTACTGGCAATTCTTGAATTTAAAAAAAACAAAAAAAACAAACACTGTTTAGCATGTTTTTTAAGCAATTTAATTAACAAAGACACAGAAAGTGTCCTCATAAACCATGTTTACGTTGTAATACCAATGTTATTAAACACATTTGTGTCCTCATAAAACATATATACCACAACACACATATAAACATATAGCTAAATAAACTACTGCAACACATTGTTAGTTCAGTTCCTCTTTTATTTTTAGAACCAAAACTGCTTCTGAATGCAGTCTCTTAAGTGAGCAGGGAAATATCTCAGAGTTGTGGTCTGACTGCTTTTTCATTTTCATGTCCTTTAACAGGAGCAGACATCTCCTGCTCTGCAGATGTCTCGACACCCTTAACACCTAATGAGAATGTAAGCTACTTTCAGGTGCACAGGGTTCACTCTGCAGTCTCTTTATCTAGAACTTTAAAGAAATGACAAGCTTCAACATTTTAAACATTTTGAAGAGGCTTTAAAAAAAGTGTGTGTGTTCTTCTTTTCTTATCAGACAGTATACACATTTAGGCTATAAATATCTTTAAAATCATAAAGAAATGACATGAACATTTTTTTTTCTTCTGACAGGTCTATACACTCGGGTTGATCTTATCCAGCTCGTGCAGGAGTCTAAACATCAATATAGTTGAAAATAAAATCAAACTGCCAATACCAAACACAAACGTCACAACCGAGCACTGACCCTAGTGCGCAGTACCGGAATAAAGCCTAGTTTCCGGTTAAACAACAGTGACGATGGTTTATGTATCAAATGGTAAGTGCTAAAAACAACTCTTGTTTTGTTAAGAAAAATAATGTTATTTTTGCTG
Source organism: Tor tambroides (assembly GCA_021397915.2). Classification (NCBI taxonomy): domain Eukaryota; kingdom Metazoa; phylum Chordata; class Actinopteri; order Cypriniformes; family Cyprinidae; genus Tor; species Tor tambroides. The sequence continues at coordinate 3,574 of JAFVLL020005941.1, read as the reverse complement.
ACAAACTTGCACCATTCTTATTATATGAATTAAATTGTGATACGTGACTAAATATGTAATTTAGCGTCATTGTGTTAGTTTTACGCCAGCCAAGAGCTAATACATCCATTATTACCGTTTTGTCTGTCACTATGCCTGATATGACACATTGTGTTTGTATGAATTATCGGTACGATCCGGTCTGACCAGCATTTGGTTTTGTTAATGTTACAATAATAATATCCGGGTAGGAATGTTACGAAGGCTATGAATACACCGCTCCTGAATTTTAATTAAATGACGTTCTCGTAATCTTTCTGGGTCGTCAGTTTGCATATTCATGAGTCAGTTTGTTGATCCGTTTGAAAAAATACAACCTCTGCCTTTACGAACGGCACGTATGAAATATTCATAATAACGCTTTCGGCATAGTAGGATTCGTAATTTTGCATCCTCGCGCTTTAGGCATTGTTCGCTACATACACTATATTGCCAATAGTATATCGCCCCTTTTCTAATGAACATTACTTAGTTTTCTAAGGAGTACAAAATGTTAAATGTTAAAGCATTATAATGATAATTTAGAAATTGTGTGTTTCTTAATATTATAGCAACAGTTGTCAGGACCCTTCTACTTCTAACATGACAAGTCTTCTGTGTATTAATGGCAAGTTCAAAAGAAATGATTGATTGAGTCAAAGTGTGAAGAATCTTGACTGGTCTCGTCTTAAAACCAAATACTGGCTTGGTGTGACTGTAAATGCAGACTTTGAACCAAAACTCATCAACACCAAACACCACGACTTGTACATACACTATATAGACAAAAGTATTGGGACACTCCCTTCTTTAGAACAGAAAAATGCACTTCCAAATCTGTGGGAACGATGGGAACATAATTCATGTATTTAAAAATTGTATTTCCGTCTCGGTTGCAACAGTTTTGGAAGTGTCTAAAATGACTGTACCCATATGTACAAGTCATTGGTGTTTGATAATAAGTTTTTGGCTCAAGGTCTGCATTTATAGTCACACCAGAGGTGTTAAACTGGGATTAGGACTTGATCAATAATCAATAATTTTCTTTTTTGAACCTTGCCTTATACACAGAGGCATTGTGATGTTAGAATAGAAAATGGTCCTGTCCAAACTGTTGCTATTATATTAGAAGCACACAATTTCCTAGAATATCATTATATGCTTAAACATTAAGATTTGTACTCATAGAAATTACTAAAGTAGTCAAACCTGTTCATTAGAAGGGGGCAACCCAATACTTTTGGCAATATAGTGTATTTTGTTTGGAGCTTATTTGGTGTTTTGTGTGATATTTTTTGTCATATTTCTTCTCTTTTCAGGGCAGGTTCTGGACAGCAGGACCCGGTCTCCATGGAGCTTGTCTTTCCTGAGCGAACTCTTCTGGGGTGCGGTCGAGTTCATTGGCTTGTTGTAAGTTCATTTTGTTTGCATGTTTTCTCTGGCCACCTGGGACAGTAGTTTCAGTTTTTATTTGCCTTTCCAACATTTTCACTGGTCTCACCACAAATGAACGAGACAATAATTTTTAGTTTCAGTAATTTATTATAACATATGTTGAAAATGTTACATTTTCCACTACATGTCAAGTTTTTAATGACACTTTTTTTTAGTTCTTTGCAAAAAGAAAAATCCCAAGCTGGACATTGTGCAGCTAAAATGTAACTAATATTTTGAACCATTGTTTACCAGCATAAGTGTGTTTATGAATTAAACAGTATTATCGATGCTTCCAAGAGTCACTTCTGCAATTCTGATAAAACCTCTGCATACTAGATAATTAAGATCATATTCCAGACAGACAATATTCCAAAAATTTACTTACACTCAGGACAAATATGAATTTTTAGCAAATATGAATTTTTGGGTGAACTATTGCTTTAGTAAATAAATGAATATATGTAAGTTACATCATTACGCCAGTAGGTGGTGATAAAATATTCAGAACAAACACAGAAAACCAAAAAACCAAACATACATGTTTGTAAATCCGTAGAGGTAGGGATCTACAAAAAGTGACTGTTCTGTCGACTGGCCAGACTCTCATGAATTCAGCAGAATTCATGTCTGGAGCAGAAATGCTGCAGGACGACGTACACTCTCAACTTTAACTCTTACCCCCGGTTTCACAGACATGGCTTAAGCCTAGTCCCAGACTAAAATGTAAGTCTGAGCTGTTTCAGCTGAAAGAAACTTGCACTGATTGACCTTGAAATATATAAGTGCATTTGTTTTGTCTCAAGATGGACACCGGTAGTGGTTTTTTCTAAGGCACATTTGTAAAAATTACTTAAATGTCCTAATTGAACTATGACCTAACCCTGGCTTAGTCTAAGCCCTGTCTGTGAAACCAGGCCATAGTGTTAGAGGTTTGATCTGATCACTAGGAGCACTACATTTACATTTATTCATTTAGCGCACGCTTTTATCTAAAGCAACTTACTGATAATCGACCTGCCCGAACTAATGATCTGTATAATGCCTCCACAGCTTCCAGACACTTGTTCAGCCAGATCTGTCTAAAGATGGACGCAGCAGTGCATCATCTCGCTTCAGTGATGGCAGAGGGTACGTCTCAACCCTACATCAGCAGAACCGCTGCATTTTTATGACGTGATCAGGTTCTCTGTGTTTACACTGTGATGTTCTTGCAGTCCTCCTGGGTTCCCTGGGCGCAGACGGATGGGAAGAGTAAACCACGGTGCTGGTCCCACCCCTCCTCCTATGGGCGGAGGAGGATGAGGAAGGTTAGTAAGAGTGAAGAACCTGCAGAGCAACCTGACAAAACCTTACCGAGAGGAGTACATCAATAATAACCATGTGTCTGTCTTTTGCAGGTAAACGCCTGCACGCAGATGCAGGCGCACAGGGGTGTGACTCGCTGGTTTTAGGCTGCATGCCGCTCAGATAGGGCTCTGTTGCAGACGCGCACACAGTACATCACACTCCTCTTCCTACGGCTGCCACTGCTGTCATGCAGGCTTCTTGACGTTACTCTGGGAATTCCTTGCCTGAGGGGCCAGAGTGACTGATCATGGCAGCCAAACCCCAGCCGCCATCATAGAAAAGCCAACACACACACACACACACACACATACACGTTACGTAACTTCTCTCGTACATATTTTTTTTTTTTTTTTTTTTTTTTTTTTAAGTAATATCTTCCGAAAGATATGTTGTAGTGGATGTTGTATGTACACTTTGCATCAATAAAATAAGTTATAATGTTCCTTGGTTCTGTCCAGACTTGTGGCTTTTATTACTTGTATCAGGGTTTCTACAGTCAAGAAAATCTGGAAATATCAGGGGGATTTCTATAGTGATTTGTACAGTGCTCTTTGTGAGTGCAGTCTGTTTAAATGAGCTTTTAAAGATTTTTAGTCAAGAATACCATATTACAGACAACAGTAAATTCTGTGAGTACTCGTCAGGTTACTAAATAATGCTAAATACTAATGAATATTAAATCATTAATTAAATGAATATTATTTTATTCACTATATGAACAAAAATATTGAGAGACCTGACCATTACACCAACAGGGACTTAAATGATGTTG